>JZKD02S1747442.1:90716-113891 GCA_000966675.3 Picea glauca
CAGTGATTGGATAGCCAATCTTGGCAATCCCTTTTATGAACCTTCTATAGTATCCTGCTAAGCCCATGAAGGACATGATATCAGATACATCATTTGGGGTAGGCCATTCCATGATAGATCTGATCTTGTTAAGGTCTACTACCACCCCTTCCTTAGAAATAACATGGCCTAAGTAATGGACTTTCTTCTGGAAAAAGTCGCACTTGCCAAACTTAGCATAGAGATGATCCTCTCTTAGTACTTGAAGTATGAGTCTAATATGTTCTTAGTGATCCTCTCTATTCTTGGAGTAGATTAGGATATCATCAATGAAAACCAATACAAATTTTTCCAAAAATTTGTTGATTACAATATTCATCAAGAACATAAAAATGGCGGGGGCATTGGTTAACCCAAATGGCACCACCACAAACTCATAGTGACCATACCTTGTCTTGAAGGTTGTTTTCTGGATGTCTTCATCCTTGATCTGGACTTGATGGTATCCATACCTTAAGTCAATCTTTGAGAATATGGAAGCACCTCCCAATTGGTTGAACAATTCGTCGATTCTTGGTAAGGGGTACTTGCTCTGTATGGTTGTCGTATTGAGTTGTCTATAATCTATGCACAGTCGAAGTGTGCCATATTTATTTTTCACAAACAAGACGCATGCTCCCCATGGAGATACACTGGGTCGGATGTAGCCTTTTTCCATCATCTCCTTTAGTTGTAGCTTGAGCTCAACTAGCTCTAGCATACTCATCTTATATGGCATTCTAGATGTTGGCACCGCTCTTGGTGTAAGTTCTATCAAGAAGTCAATATCCCTTCTCGGAGGTAGACCTGCTACCTCTTCTAGGAATACGTCCTTATATTCTCTTAATATGGGGTGATCTATTAGGTTTGGTTTGTCTCCTCAACAGATTCCAACACATGTATTGCATATAGAGGACACCCCTTTCTGCAATACGTTTTCATTTGAAGAGTTGATATTTGTCTTACCGAGACAGGCTTTTGAATCCCTTTGAGGGTTGTCTTTCCCCCTTCTTCATTTGCACATCCTAAAGTTTTATGGTAACAATCCACCTTTTTTTTATAAGAATCCAACTAATCCATACCAATCAACAAGTCATAAGATCCTAGGGGAAGTATGTTAAGGGACACTCGAGTGGGAAATCCACCCATGATGAATTGGCAGACTGGTATGACCTTTTCCACTTTCCTTTTGGTCCCAATGGCTAGTCATACCAACCATGACTTAACATGTCTAACTGGTTGTATTTTACACTTATCATCAGTCTGAGATGCCAAAGAACTCAAACTAGAACCAAGGTCAATTAAAATAGAAACTAGATGGTTGGTGATCATACCTTCCCACTCCATTACTGAAGATTGGTGGTCGGCTTGATTATTTTCCAAGGCTACATAGATTCATGGCATGATCCTAGCCACATCATTGATGGTGGTAGATTATTGGATATTGTAGACTCTCTTATTGTTCTGTTATTTGTGTGGGCAGTCCCTGAACTGATGATCTTCCCCACAACCCCAACATTTTAAGGGTTCCTTCTTTAGGTTATTGGCCTTTCCTGGGACTGTCTTAAAAGGTTTATTTCCACTTTGAGAGGGGAAATTTTTTTGATGCACACTTCTAGTAGGAAGGATCATTCTAGAATCCTTTCCATAGGTCTTAAATCTTGAGGATTTAAACCCCTTCTTCTTGAAACTTGAACTACTCCTCTTCTTCCAGTCCTCATGAGGTCTTGTCTTATTCCGGAACTGTTCATAACAATACCTCGCCTTCCGGATGGTTTCTCAAAATATTTCCATGACAATTTCTTCTCATGGAATCCCTTCACATTCCTAAGGTCTTCCCACCAAATGGAAGCCTTTCCATCAGGTTGAAGATGGCTATTCAAGCCTTCAAGTTTTCAGAAATCGTGGACTTTGAAGTACTTCTTTAATCAAAGAAGCCAAACCTCATCCTCTTCTACCTTCTTAATATCTCCATCGAAAGAGGGTGGTTTGGATTTCTTGAACTCTTCAGGGTCATGATTTTTGGAATGCTTATGCTTCCTTTCTTCCCTTTGAGAATGTGAGATCGCTTTGCTACTAGAAGATCCTTAGGAGTTTCCATATTTATTTCCAAACGACTATGTCGATGAGTGTCCCTTGCCTCTAGGTTGGGCCTTCTTCAAGGTAATTCTCCTAGTGTGGTCATGATTTTGGATATCAGGTGGACTTTGACTTCTCTTCTCATGTCATCGGTCCATATGACTGGTTGTGGGTTCATGATGTAGTTGCCTCTGTATGCTGGATAAGCTCTGAAGCAAGACTGTGTTAATTTCTGTTTGTTTTTCTTTCTCCTTTATCAATCTCTCATTGTTAGCCTTGCAACTATGTAATTCGTTCCTGAGGCTCCTTACAGTTTCAGCCAGATCCGGAGGGGTTTCCACCACCTTCCTTTCGTAAGATTCTTCCTCTCTATTGTGGGAGACATCCCCCACTTCATGACACGTCACCATCCTTTAGTTTTGAAGTTTTCCCATGGTTTACTGATGCTCGAGTGATAACAAAAACACTTATTGTTAGATAATAGTTTATGAACAATACATGGCCCAAATTCCTTAAATGCACACACATAGTAGAAAGTTTCATTCTTTTCCTTAATAAAAATTTAACCAACCACTTTAAGAAGGAGGCAAGACAAGGCACCACTCTTAAAATTAATCTAAATATGGTTTTTAAGCAACTCGTCCATGAACCTAAGCAGGGAAAGTGTTGTAACCATGCTCTGATACCTATTTTTAACACACCCACGATGGGGCAAAAAATAAAATAAAAAATCATTCTCCTTATAGGAATAAATCCTCTCTCTCTCTACAATTACTAATTTGGAAATTCGAGGAACCAGGATGACCTCCCAGTCAAGGATCTCCGGTTCTGGAGCCAAACGACTCTCTGATACCTTGATGGTCTCATTCTGTAATTAAATAGAGACCCTTTTGAATTATTGGTGTAGGTCTAATGGTACCCACGACCTTCCCCTTTGTGCTTGCGAAATATCTGATTTTGGGCATTAGCCCCTTTTATGATAAGCCCCTCCTTGAGGTGACCTTGGGCAATCACCTCACGTAACCNCAGTGATTGGATAGCCAATCTTGGCAATCCCTTTTATGAACCTTCTATAGTATCCTGCTAAGCCCATGAAGGACATGATATCAGATACATCATTTGGGGTAGGCCATTCCATGATAGATCTGATCTTGTTAAGGTCTACTACCACCCCTTCCTTAGAAATAACATGGCCTAAGTAATGGACTTTCTTCTGGAAAAAGTCGCACTTGCCAAACTTAGCATAGAGATGATCCTCTCTTAGTACTTGAAGTATGAGTCTAATATGTTCTTAGTGATCCTCTCTATTCTTGGAGTAGATTAGGATATCATCAATGAAAACCAATACAAATTTTTCCAAAAATTTGTTGATTACAATATTCATCAAGAACATAAAAATGGCGGGGGCATTGGTTAACCCAAATGGCACCACCACAAACTCATAGTGACCATACCTTGTCTTGAAGGTTGTTTTCTGGATGTCTTCATCCTTGATCTGGA
The DNA here is from genome assembly GCA_000966675.3 of Picea glauca. NCBI lineage: Eukaryota > Viridiplantae > Streptophyta > Pinopsida > Pinales > Pinaceae > Picea > Picea glauca. The sequence goes on from JZKD02S1747442.1 coordinate 94,314, forward strand.
CTTGATGGTATCCATACCTTAAGTCAATCTTTGAGAATATGGAAGCACCTCCCAATTGGTTGAACAATTCGTCGATTCTTGGTAAGGGGTACTTGCTCTGTATGGTTGTCGTATTGAGTTGTCTATAATCTATGCACAGTCGAAGTGTGCCATATTTATTTTTCACAAACAAGACGCATGCTCCCCATGGAGATACACTGGGTCGGATGTAGCCTTTTTCCATCATCTCCTTTAGTTGTAGCTTGAGCTCAACTAGCTCTAGCATACTCATCTTATATGGCATTCTAGATGTTGGCACCGCTCTTGGTGTAAGTTCTATCAAGAAGTCAATATCCCTTCTCGGAGGTAGACCTGCTACCTCTTCTAGGAATACGTCCTTATATTCTCTTAATATGGGGTGATCTATTAGGTTTGGTTTGTCTCCTCAACAGATTCCAACACCTGTATTGCATATAGAGGACACCCCTTTCTGCAATACTTTTTCATTTGAAGAGTTGATATTTGTCTTACCGAGACAGGCTTTTGAATCCCTTTGAGGGTTGTCTTTCCCTCTTCTTCATTTGCACATCCTAAAGTTTTATGGTAAAAATCCACCTTTTTTTTATAAGAATCCAACTAATCCATACCAATCAACAAGTCATAAGATCCTAGGAGAAGTATGTTAAGGGACACTCGAGTGGGAAATCCACCCATGATGAATTGGCAGACTGGTATGAACTTTTCCACTTTCCTTTTGGTCCCAGTGGCTAGTCATACCAACCATGACTTAACATGTCTAATTGGTTGTATTTTACACTTATCATCAGTCTGAGGTTCCAAAGAACTCAAACTAGAACCAAGGTCAATTAAAATAGAAACTAGATGGTTGGTGATCATACCTTCCCACTCCATTACTGAAGATTGGTGGTCGGCTTGATTATTGTCCAAGGCTACATAGATTCATGGCATGATCCTAGCCACATCATTGATGGTGGTAGATTATTGGATATTGTAGACTCTCTTACTGTTCTGTTATTTGTGTGGGCAGTCCCTGAACCGATGATCTTCCCCACAACCCCAACATTTTAAGGGTTCCTTCTTTAGGTTATTGGCCTTTCCTGGGACTGTCTTAAAAGGTTTATTTCCACTTTGAGAGGGGAAATTTTTTTGATGCACACTTCTAGTAGGAAGGATCATTCTAGAATCCTTTCCATAGGTCTTAAATCTTGAGGATATAAACCCCTTCTTCTTGAAACTTGAACTACTCCTCTTCTTCTAGTCCTCATGAGGTCTTGTCTTATTCTGGAACTGTTCATAACAATACCTCGCCTTCCGGATGGTTTCTCAAAATATTTCCATGAAAATTTCTTCTCATGGAATCCCTTCACATTCCTAAGGTCTTCCCACCAAATGGAAGCCTTTCCATCAGGTTGAATATGGCTATTCAAGCCTTCAAGTTTTCAGAAATCGTGGACTTTGAAGTACTTCTTTAATCAAAGAAGCCAAACTTCATCCTCTTCTACCTTCTTAATATCTCCATAGAAAGAGGGTGGTTTGGATTTCTTGAACTCTTCAGGGTCATGATTTTTGGAATGCTTATGCTTCCTTTCTTCCCTTTGAGAATGTGAGATCGCTCTGCTACTAGAAGATCCTTAGGAGTTTCCATATTTATTTCCAAACGACTATGCCGATGAGTGTCCCTTGCCTCTAGGTTGGGCCTTCTTCAAGGTAATTCTCCTAGTGTGGTCATGATTTTGGATATCAGGTGGACTTTGAGTTCTCTTCTCATGTCATCGGTCCATATGACTGGTTGTGGGTTCATGATGTAGTTGCCTCTGTATGCTGGATAAGCTCTGAAGCAAGACTGTGTTAATTTCTGTTTTTTTTTCTTTCTCCTTTATCAATCTCTCATTGTTAGCCTTGCAACTATGTAATTCGTTCCTGAGGATCCTTACAGTTTCAGCCAGATCCGGAGGGGTTTCCACCACCTTCCTTTCGTAAGATTCTTCCTCTCTATTGTGGGAGACATCCCCCACTTCATGACACGTCACCATCCTTTAGTTTTGAAGTTTTCCCATGGTTTACTGATGCTCGAGTGATAACAAAAACACTTATTGTTAGATAATAGTTTATGAACAATACATGGCCCAAATTCCTTAAATGCACACACATAGTAGAAAGTTTCATTCTTTTCCTTAATAAAAATTTAACCAACCACTTTAAGAAGGAGGCAAGACAAGGCACCACTCTTAAAATTAATCTAAATATGGTTTTTAAGCAACTCGTCCATGAACCTAAGCAGGGAAAGTGTTGTAACCATGCTCTGATACCTATTTTTAACACACCCACGATGGGGCAAAAAATAAAATAAAAAATCATTCTCCTTATAGGAATAAATCCTCTCTCTCTCTACAATTACTAATTTGGAAATTCGAGGAACCAGGATGACCTCCCAGTCAAGGATCTCCGGTTCTGGAGCCAAACGACTCTCTGATACCTTGATGGTCTCATTCTGTAATTAAATAGAGACCCTTTTGAATTATTGGTGTAGGTCTAATGGTACCCACGACCTTCCCCTTTGTGCTTGCGAAATATCTGATTTTGGGCATTAGCCCCTTTTATGATAAGCCCCTCCTTGAGGTGACCTTGGGCAATCACCTCACGTAACCNTGTATTGCATACAGAGGACACCCCTTTCTGCAATAATTTTTCATTTGAAGAGTTGATATTTGTCTTACCGAGACAGGCTTTTGAATCCCTTTGAGGGTTATCTTTCCCCCTTCTTCATTTGCACATCCTAAAGTTTTATGGTAACAATCCACCTTTTTTTATAAGAATCCAACTAATCCATACCAATCAACAAGTCATAAGATCCTAGGGGAAGTATGTTAAGGGTCACTCGAGTGGAAAATCCACCCATGATGAATTGGCAGACTGGTATGACCTTTTCCACTTTCCTTTTGGTCCCAGTGGCTAGTCATACCAACCATGACTTAACATGTCTAACTGGTTGTATTTTACACTTATCATCAGTCTGAGGTGCCAAAGAACTCAAACTAGAACCAAGGTCAATTAAAATAGAAACTAGATGCTTGGTGATCATACCTTCCAACTCCATTACTGAAGCTTGGTGGTCGGCTTGATTATTGTTCAAGGCTACATATATTTGTGGCATGATCCTAGCCACATCATTGATGGTGGTAGATTCTTGGATATTGTAGACTCTCTTACTATTCTGTTATTTGTGTGGGCAGTCCCTCAACCCATGATCTTCCCCACAACCCCAACATTTTAAGGGTTCCTTCTTTAGGTTATCGACTTTTCCTGGAACTGTCTTAAAAGGTTTATTTCCACTTTGAGAGGGGAAATTTTGTTGATGCACACTTTGAGTAGGAAGGATCATTCTAGAATCCTTTCCATAGGTATTAAATCTTCAGGATTTCAACCCCTTCTTCTTGAAACCTGAACTATTCCTCTTCTTTGAGTCCTCATGAGGTCTCGCCTTATTCCGGGACTGTTCATAACAAAACCTCACCTTTCGAATGGTTTCTCAAACTATTTCCATGAAAATTCCTTCTCATGGAATCCCTTCACATTCCTAAGGTATTCCCACCAAATGGAAGCCTTTCCATTCAGGTTGAAGATGGTAATTCAAGCCTTCAAGTTTTCATAAATTGTGGACTTTGAAGTACTTCTTTAAACGAAGCAGCCAAACTTCATCCTCTTCTACCTTCTTAATATCTCCATCGAAAGAGGGTGGTTTGGATTTCTTGAACTCTTCAGGGTCATGATTTTTGTAATGCTTATGCTTCCATTCTTCCCTTTGAGAATGTGAGATCACTCTACTACTAGAAGATCCTTAGGAGTTTCCATTTTTATTTCCAAACGACTATGCCGATGAGTGTCCCCTGCCTCTAGGTTGGGCCTTCTTCGAGGTAATTCTCCTAGTGTGGTCATGATTTCGAATATCAGGTGGACTTTGACTTCTCTTCTCATGTCATTGGTCCATGTGACTGGTTGCGGGTTCATGTTGTAGTTGCCTCTGTATTCCGGATAATCTCTACAGCAAGATTGTGTTAATTTCTGTTTGTTTTTCTTTCTCCTTTATCAATGTCTCATTGTTAGCCTTGCAACTATGTAATTCGTTCCTGAGGCTCCTTACAGTTTCATCCAGATCCGGAGGGGTTTCCACCACCTTCCTTTCATCAGATTCTTCCTCTCTATTGTGGGAGACATCCCCCACTTCATGACACGTCACCATCCTTTAGTTTTGAATTTTTCCCATGGTTTACTGACTGCTCGAGTGTTGACAAAAACACTTATTGTTAGATAATAGTTTATGAACAATGCATGGCTCAAATTCCTTAAATGCACACACATAGTAGAAAGTTTCATTATTTTCCTCAATAAAAATTTAACCAACCACTTTCAGAAGGAGGCAAGACAAGGCGCCACTCTTAAAATTACTCTAAATATGGTTTTTAAGAAACTCATCCATGAACCTAAGCAGGGAAAGTGTTGTAACCATGCTCTGATACCTATTTTTAACACACCCACGATGGGGTGAAAAATAAAATAAAAAATCATTCTCCTTACAGGAACAAATCCTCTCTCTCTCTACGATTACTAATTTGGAAATTCGAGGAACCAGGATGACCTCTCGGTCAAGGATCTCCGGTTCTGGAGCCAAAAAAATCTCTGATACCTTGATGGTATCATTCTATAATTAAATAGAGACCCTTTTGAATTCTTGGTGTAGGTCTAATGGTACCCACGACCTTCCCCTTTGCGCTTGATAAATATATGAGTTTGGGCATTAGCCCCTTTTCTGATAAGCCCCTCCTTGAGGTGACCTTGGGCAATCACCTCACGTAACCACGTGATTGCAGGTGTGAGAAAAGGTGGTTTGAAACCATACAATTTTTTTCCCCACAATTCATCTCGAGCCTCCATGTGTCCTTTCTCCAAAACCATGGTTAGGATTGCAGCCCGCCCTCAACTTTTTAAAGTTCACGCACCTTCAATCCCAACAATGTGATGGTACCATTGATCTCACGATCTTGACGGTGATTCTGATCCAACGACTCAGATCTATCCTTTCGAATTTTACGGATCAAATCTAACCCTTTTAAATCAATGTCCATGATTTAATTCGTGGTTTGGGCTTCGGGAGTTTCAACTCTCAAACCCTTTCCCCACTAGATTTTAATCCAGAGTTAGTGATCCACTGACATGTGTCTCCCTATGATACGATGGTTGAAATCCCTTTGGATCTTTGGGCTTCAGACTCTTCAAGTCTCAACTTTTACCTTTCCCTGAAGTATGTAGATTCCTGCCGCATGTCCACTTCAATCGTACGATTGAGATTTAATTTGTCTCTTTACCCAGAGTTCATAAAATTGTGCCATGTGTCTTTTGGATCAGACGGTCCAGATTCACTTTGGGTCTTTGGGGTTCGGGGTTTGGTGATCTCAATTCTCAACTAAAACCCCTGTGAGCTCAATATCTATTAACATGTGTCCTCTTTGAATCAACAACCCTTGTCTCCTACGGGACTTCAGACTTCGGATATCTCAGATCTCAGTTTTCCTCCCTCTCCATTTCTCCCGGAACATTTTACCTGGATTATGCGATATGATGACATGTGTCCTTCCTCAAATCGATGGTTCCTGTCTACTTCAGATGTTCAGGACTTCAGGAGTTTGTCTCACTCCTCACCTGGAAAACTCCAAAGTGATGATCCCCAAAATCTCTGATCTATTGACACGTATCTTCTGTCGACAAATGGACAGGATGTACTTTGGTTCTTCACCCAAATTCCAAGGATTTACACCACCTAACCTCTGGATTCGATGGCTAACATTTACTTCGAACAATCTAACAGTTTTCTTTTACTTCTAGTCCTTTCCCGGAGTCCATAGATTCGCGCCACCTATCCTATGAATCTGATGGATGACATTTACTTCATACAATCTAACAGTTGGCATTTACTTTGGGTCCTTTCTCGGAGTCCACAGATTCACGCCACCTATCCTCTAGATCTAGCAGCTAACATTTACGTCGGACAATCTAACTTTTTTTGTTTACTTCGGGTCCTTGCCTAGAGTCCACAGATTTGCGCCACCTCTCCTCTAGATTCTACAGTTGCGATCTACTTCGGATCTTTGGATTTCAGAAGTTTCAAATCTCAACTAAAACTCTCGAATCAACTATCCAACATTCACAATCTATCACCACGTGTCCCTTGGAATCCGATGTTCCATATTTACTTCAGACTTCAGGTTTTGGGAATCTCAAATCTCAACTGAAACTCTCGAAGTGATCATCCAAAGTTCACAATCTGTTNAACTCAAACTAGAACCAAGGTCAATTAAAATAGAAACTAGATGCTTGGTGATCATACCTTCCAACTCCATTACTGAAGCTTGGTGGTCGGCTTGATTATTGTTCAAGGCTACATAGATTTGTGGCATGATCCTAGCCACATCATTGATGGTGGTAGATTCTTGGATATTGTAGACTCTCTTACTATTCTGTTATTTGTGTGGGCAGTCCCTCAACCGATGATCTTCCCCACAACCCCAACATTTTAAGGGTTCCTTCTTTAGGTTATCGACTTTTCCTGGGACTGTCTTAAAAGGTTTATTTCCACTTTGAGAGGGGAAATTTTGTTGATGCACACTTCGAGTAGGAACGATCATTCTAGAATCCTTTCCATAGGTATTAAATCTTCAGGATTTCAACCCCTTCTTCTTGAAACCTGAACTACTCCTCTTCTTCGAGTCCTCATGAGGTCTCGCCTTATTTCGGAACTGTTCATAACAAAACCTCGCCTTTCGAATGGTTTCTCAAACTATTTCCATGAAAATTCCTTCTCATGGAATCCCTTCACATTCCTAAGGTCTTCCCACCAAATGGAAGCCTTTCCATTCAGGTTGAAGATGGTTATTCAAGCCTTCAAGTTTTCATAAATTGTGGACTTTGAAGTACTTCTTTAAACGAAACAGCCAAACTTCATCCTCTTCTACCTTCTTAATATATCCATCGAAAGAGGGTGGTTTGGATTTCTTGAACTCTTCAGGGTCATGATTTTTGTAATGCTTATGCTTCCATTCTTCCCTTTGAGAATGTGAGATCACTCTACTACTAGAATATCCTTAGGAGTTTCCATCTTTATTTCCAAACGACTATGCCGATGAGTGTCCCCTGCCTCTAGGTTGGGCCTTCTTCGAGGTAATTCTCCTAGTGTGGTCATGATTTCGAATATCAGATGGACTTTGACTTCTCTTCTCATGTCATTGGTCCATATGACTGGTTGCGGGTTCATGTTGTAGTTGCCTCTGTATTCCGGATAATATCTATAGCAAGATTGTGTTAATTTCTATTTGTTTTTCTTTCTCCTTTATCAATGTCTCATTGTTAGCCTTGCAACTATGTAATTCGTTCCTGAGGCTCCTTACAGTTTTAGCCAGATCCGGAGGGGTTTCCACCACCTTCCTTTCATCAGATTCTTCCTCTCTATTGTGGGAGACATCACCCACTTCATGACACGTCACCATCCTTTAGTTTTGAAGTTTTCCCATGGTTTACTGACTGCTCGAGTGTTGACAAAAACACTTATTGTTAGATAATAGTTTATGAACAATGCATGGCTCAAATTCCTTAAATGCACACACATAGTAGAAAGTTTCATTATTTTCCTCAAAAAAAATTTAACCAACCACTTTAAGAAGGAGGCAAGACAAGGCACCACTCTTAAAATTACTCTAAATATGGTTTTTAAGCAACTCATCCATGAACCTAAGAAGGGAAAGTGTTGTAACCATGCTCTAATACCTATTTTTAACACACCCACGATGGGGTGAAAAATAAAATAAAAAATTGTTCTCCTTACAGGAACAAATCCTCTCTCTCTCTACGATTACTAATTTGGAAATTCGAGGAACCAGGATGACCTCTCGGTCAAGGATATCCGGTTCTGGAGCCAAACAACTCTCTGATACCTTGATGGTATCATTCTGTAATTAAATAGAGACCCTTTTGAATTCTTGGTGTAGGTCTAATGGTACCCACGACCTTCCCCTTTGCGCTTGAGAAATATATGAGTTTGGGCATTAGCCCCTTTTCTGATAAGCCCCTCCTTGAGGTGACCTTGGGCAATCAACTCACGTAACCACGTGATTGCAGGTGTGAGAAAAGGTGGTTTGAAACCATACAAATTTTTTCCCCACAATTCATCTCGAGCCTCCATGTGTCCTTTTTCCAAAACCATGGTTAGGATTGCAGCCCGCCCTCAACTTTTTAAAGTTCACGCACCTTCGATCCCAACAATGTGATGGTACCATTGATCTCACGATCTTGACGATGCTTCTGATCCAACGACTCAGATCTATCCTTTCGAATTTTACGGATCAAATCTAACCCTTTTAAATCAATGTCCATGATTTAATTTGTGGTTTGGGCTTCGGGAGTTTCAACTCTCAAACCCTTTCCCCACTAGATTTTAATCCAGAGTTAGTGATCCACTGACATGTGTTTCCCTATGATATGATGGTTGAAATCCCTTTGGATCTTTGGGCTTCAGACTCTTCAAGTCTCAACTTTTACCTTTCCCTGAAGTATGTAGATTCCTGCCGCATGTCCACTTCAATCGTACGATTGAGATTTACTTCGTCTCTTTACCCGGAGTTCATAAAATTGTGCCATGTGTCTTCTGGATCAGACGGTCCAGATTCACTTTGGGTCTTTGGGGTTCGGGGTTTGGTGATCTCAATTCTCAACTAAAACCCCAGTGAGCTCAAGATCTATTAACATGTGTCCTCTTTGAATCAACAACCCTTGTCTCCTACGGGACTTCAGACTTCGGATATCTCAGATCTCAGTTTTCCTCCCTCTCCATTTCTCCTGGAACATTTTACCTGGATTCTGCGATATGATGACATGTGTCCTTCCTCAAATCGATGGTTCCTGTCTACTTCAGATGTTCAGGACTTTGGGATTTTGTCTCACTCCTCACCTGGAAAACTCCAAAGTGATGATCCCCAAAATCTCTGATCTATTGACACGTATCTCCTGTCGACAAATGGACAGGATGTACTTTGGTTCTTCACCCAAATTCCAAGGATTTACACCACCTACCCTCTGGATTCGACGGCTGACGTTTACTTCGAACAATCTAACAGTTTTATTTTACTTCTAGTCCTTTCCCGGAGTCCATAGATTCGCGCCACCTATCCTNAACTCAAACTAGAACCAAGGTCAATTAAAATAGAAACTAGATGCTTGGTGATCATACCTTCCAACTCCATTACTGAAGCTTGGTGGTCGGCTTGATTATTGTTCAAGGCTACATAGATTTGTGGCATGATCCTAGCCACATCATTGATGGTGGTAGATTCTTGGATATTGTAGACTCTCTTACTATTCTGTTATTTGTGTGGGCAGTCCCTCAACCGATGATCTTCCCCACAACCCCAACATTTTAAGGGTTCCTTCTTTAGGTTATCGACTTTTCCTGGGACTGTCTTAAAAGGTTTATTTCCACTTTGAGAGGGGAAATTTTGTTGATGCACACTTCGAGTAGGAAGGATCATTCTATAATCCTTTCCATAGGTATTAAATCTTCAGGATTTCAACCCCTTCTTCTTGAAACCTGAACTACTCCTCTTCTTCGAGTCCTCATGAGGTCTCGTCTTATTCCGAAACTGTTCATAACAAAACCTCGCCTTCCGAATGGTTTCTCAAACTATTTCCATGAAAATTCCTTCTCATGGAATCCCTTCACATTCCTAAGGTCTTCCCACCAAATGGAAGCCTTTCCATTCAGGTTGAATATGGTTATTCAAGCCTTCAAGTTTTCATAAATTGTGGACTTTGAAGTACTTCTTTAAACGAAGCAACCAAACTTCATCCTCTTCTACCTTCTTAATATCTCCATCGAAAGAGGGTGGTTTGTATTTCTTGAACTCTTCAGGGTCATGATTTTTGTAATGCTTATGCTTCCATTCTTCCCTTTGAGAATGTGAGATCACTCTACTACTAGAAGATCCTTAGGAGTTTCGATCTTTCTTTCCAAACGACTATGCCGATGAGTGTCCCCTGCCTCTAGGTTGGGCCTTCTTCGAGGTAATTATCCTAGTGTGGTCATGATTTCGGATATCAGGTGGACTTTGACTTCTCTTCTCATGTCATTGGTCCATATGACTGGTTGCGGGTTCATGTTGTAGTTGCCTCTGTATGCCGGATAATCTCTACATCAAGATTGTGTTAATTTCTGTTTGTTTTTCTTTCTCCTTTATCAATGTCTCATTGTTAGCCTTGCAACTATGTAATTCGTTCCTGAGGCTCCTTACAGTTTCAGCCAGATCCGGAGGGGTTTCCACCACCTTCCTTTCGTCAGATTCTTCCTCTCTATTGTGGGAGACATCCCCCACTTCATGACACGTCACCATCCTTTAGTTTTGAAGTTTTCCCATGGTTTACTGACTACTCGAGTGTTGACAAAAACACTTATTGTTAGATAATATTTTATGAACAATGCATGGCTCAAATTCCTTAAATGCACACACATAGTAGAAAGTTTCATTATTTTCCTCAATAAAAATTTAACCAACCACTTTAAGAAGGAGTCAAGACAAGGCGCCACTCTTAAAATTACTCTAAATATGGTTTTTAAGCAACTCGTCCATGAACCTAAGCAGTGAACGTGTTGTAACCATGCTCTGATACCTATTTTTAACACACCCACGATGGGGTGAAAAATAAAATAAAAAATCGTTCTCCTTACAGGAACAAATCCTCTCTCTCTCTACGATTACTAANTCATAGGGGCCCACATTACTTTTGGTGTTTCACCTTCTAGGGTTAGGTTTTTGGATGTATAGGGTTTTGGAATTCATGAGTAATATCAAAAAGGCCTCTAGAGTTTCATTGTAATCCATTCTACTCAGATAGATACGCGTAGAAGCCACATCTCTTCTCAGAGATAGCTACCACCATTCAAGCAAGTGTTTCAGTTCTACAGTTTTACAGTTTCATTCTATTTCATTATTCAATAGAAGATATTGTTCACCGGATATCTGTGTTATTCTTCATATCTCTGTGTTTACTGTATTCAGTCTGCTAATCAATTCATTCTGCTCCTAAATCCAAATCAGTGGTATCAGAGGGATCTTCTCTTCATTTATTTTTCTTCGTGCATGTCCCCAATAAGATCTGGGTAGAAGAAGTTGGGACATGAACCATTCGAGCCATTATAATATAGATCGTTCAGAGCCAGACAAAAACCCATGGGGGATGAAAAGAAAGATGATGGAGCAGGAGATCCTATTAAAAATTTTCTCGAGGAAGCCCTTGCATGACGAAGNAGCCATTATAATATCGATCGTTCAGAGCCAGACAAAAACCCATGGGGGATGAAAAGAAATATGATGGAGCAGGAGATCCTATTAAAATTTTTCTCGAGGAAGCCCTTGCATTACGAAGGAATGAAATGATGGACAAATTCGCGCAGATCCTTTGACGACTGTCCACAGGAGAAGCATCTTCATCAAGCGGACATGAAACCCCCTTCAAGGTACAAGTAAATTTTTATATTTCATTATTTGAAGGACTAATAGATGAAAATGTTGTAGATAAATGGTTGAATCTGCTCGAAGGGTATTTTTCGGTCCACAATTTTTCGAATAGGGAAAAGATCATTTTTTCACTCCTTAAGGTCGTTCCCCATGTTAAATACTGGTGGGATACTTACTCTAAGAAAAGGGTCGTGGAGGAATCTGTAATGTTTGTGATGGCCCCTACATGGGATTCTTTTTAGGACACCATTAAAGAAAAATACTACCCTATTGGAAGCTACGAGGACCAATACACCACATGGACCACCCTACATCAATAAAGGGACCATAAAGTACCATATTTCACCAATATTTTCCATACCCTATGCACGAAATTGGGTATCAAATACTCTAAGCATCATCTGGTGCTCAAATACCGTAGTTTTTTGCATAGACACATTCAAACAAAAATGGAGTTTCTCGACATCACCTCATTGGGAACGACTTATAGATATGTTGTCAAGATCGAGCATAAATTTAAGAAGAAAAGGCGAGAGTTTGGATCTACAAACCCCTCACAACCAAAGCAAGGAAGATGTAGCCCAAAACCACACAGCAAGGGACCAACACGAGATGGATGCCCTTAGGACAACCGTTCCAAGACGCAATAGAAGAAGGGAAATGAGAATATGAAGAAGGACATGTGGAAATGGTGTGAGTACCATAAAAGCCCTTGGCACAACACCGAAGAATGTTTCTCCAAGTAGTCCCGCATCATTGAATTGAAGGCTTCCGAGTCATAGGTCGATTCTGATTCTGAATCAAATCTTGAAGGAGGGGAGAGGATTATTGATGTTGAACCCAGTGCCACTGTCTCTACCACCAAAGTCTAGACAAGATAACCAGAAAAACCAAAGGAAGGGGAATGCCTCTTTCACTCGCAGATGTGGGTAAAGGGGGATCCTCTTCATTTCATTATTGATAGTGGTAGTCAAAAGAACTTGATTTCAGCAGAGATCATCAAGCGGTTGGACCTACCAATGACACCGCACATGCAACCCTATACCATCGGTTGGCTTCGCCAAGGAAGAGATATCTGTGTCGGCCAACAATGTCATATGCCCTATGACATCAAACCTTTCAAAGATGAGGTACTGTGTGATATTTCTCCCTTTGAAGTTTCTGATGTTCTTTTAGGACAACCATATTTGTGGAAGTGTCATGTCGTGTATGAGTCTATACCCTGCAGTGTTATTATTACTTTGGGTAGACAATTGTACATGATACCATAGGTAGCACTACCTACNGGAATCTGTAATGTTTGTGATGGCCCCTACATGGGATTCTTTTCAGGACACCATTAAATAAAAATACTACCCTATTGGAAGCTACGAGGACCAATACACCACATGGACCACCCTATGTCAATAAAGGGACCATAAAGTACCATATTTCACCAATATTTTCCATACCCTATGCACGAAATTGGGTATCAAATACTTTGAGCATCATCTGGTGCTCAAATACCGTAGTTGTTTGCATAGATACATTCAAACAAAAATGGAGTTTCTCGACATCACCTCATTGGGAACGAATTATAGATATGTTGTCAAGATCAAGCATAAATTTAAGAAGAAAAGGCGAGAGTTTGGATCTGCAAACCCCTCACAACCAAAGCAAGGAAGATGTAGCCCAAACCCACACAGCAAGGGACCAACTCGAGATGGATGCCCTTAGGACAACCATTCCAATACGCAATAGAAGAAGGGAAATGAGAAGATGAAGAAGGACATGTGGAAATGGTGTGAGTACCATAAAAGCCCTTGGCACAACACCGAAGAATGTTTCTCCAAGTAGTCCCTCATCATTGAATTGAAGGCTTCTGAGTCATAGGTCGATTCTGATTCTAAATCAAATCTTGAAGGAGGGGAGAGGATTATTGATGTTGAACCCAGTTCCACTGTCTCTACCACCAAAGTGTAGACAAGATAACCAGAAAAACCAAAGGAAGGGGAATGCCTCTTTCACTCGTAGATGTGGGTAAAGGGGGATCCTCTTCATTTCATTATTGATAGTGGTAGTCAAAAGAACCTGATTTCAGCAGAGATCATCAAGCGGTTGGACTTGCCAATGACACCGCACATGCAACCCTATACCATCGGTTGGCTTCGCCAAGGAAGATATATCTGTGTCGGCCAACAATGTCATATGCCCTATGACATCAAGCCTTTCAAAGATGAGGTACTGTGTGATATTTCTCCCTTTGAAGTTTGTGATGTTCTTTTAGGACAACCATATTTGTGGAAGTGTCATGTCGTGTATGAGTCTATACCCTGCAGTGTTATTATTACTTTGGGTAGACAATTGTACATGATACCATAAGTAGCACTACCTACTGTTGTTTCTTTAATCATTTCTAAGTAATGCAATAAGGTCATCTCATAGACCGAGAAGTTTGTCTTCTTTATGGTTCATGCTCATAGTAAGCAGAAGGTCGCCGCCACATCCATGGCCTCTAAACAGATCCTCTCTTTGCAGCAAAAGCAAGTGGACGATATCGTGGAAGAATAAAGAGACATCTTCTCCTCACCTACAGGGGTACCGACACACTGCCAAGCCAAGAATCCAATTTATATGACCATCGACACACCTCTACCTAATGGATCAATGTATCATTGCTCATTGATGGAAAATGATGAAATCGGGTGACAGATCCAAGAGCTAATTCAAAAGGGGCACATCAAACCCAACTCCTCCCCTTGTGGAAGCTTGATTGTATTGGTGTAGAAGAAGAATGGAACGTTGTGACTCTACATTGATTACAGAGCCTTAAACAAAATCAAAGTCAGGAACCGGTACCCCATTCCCAGGATTGATGACCTTCTTGACCAACTCAAGGGGGGAAATTTCTTTAGCAGGATTGACCTAAAGTCTGGCTACCACCAGGTTCCCATCAAACCAACTGGTGTATGCAAGACAACCTTCAAATCTAAAGAAGGTCTCCTTGAATGGCTAGTCATGCCCTTTGGCTTAAAAAATGATCCAACCACTTTCATGAGGTTGGTGGATGATGTATTGAAACCCTTCACCACCTCCTTTGTGGTGGTATATTTGGATGACATCCTCATCTTTAGAAGGATGTGGGAGGAGTACATGCGACATATTCAATAGGTTTTGAGCACTATGCGACAACACAAGTTATATGTCAACTTGGAAAAATGCTCTTTTGGCATGAACAAGGTCCAATACGTGGGATACATTGTTGATGAGCATGGGGTACATGTTGATATAGCTAAGATCCAAGTCATCTGTGACTATCCAACCTCGACCACACTCATCAAGCTTTGCATATTCTTGGGACTAGCCAACTTCTACCGACAGTTCGTGTTGGGATTCTCCCATATTGCATGAGACCTCAGCTAGGTGACCAAGGGCGGTGGTAGGGAAAATTTTGTGTGTGGGAAGGAGTAGTAACGAGTACTCGATGATCTAAAGAATAGTTTGTGCTCATCTCTAGGAAACAACCGTTCGAGATTGATACATATGCATCTGACTATTCTATGGGCACAGTTCTCACTCATCACGGGAATCCGATGGCTTGCCACAATGAGACACTCTTCAAAACTGTCCGGAATATCCCACCTATGAAAAGGAAATGTATTCCATCACAAGCATGTCATCAATGGAAACATTACATTCTGGTAAAAGAGATGATCATACAAATTGATCACAAGCCTTTGCANGTCAATAAAGGGACCATAAAGTACCATATTTCACCAATATTTTCCATACCCTATGCACGAAATTGGGTATCAAATACTTTGAGCATCATCTGGTGCTCAAATACCGTAGTTGTTTGCATAGATACATTCAAACAAAAATGGAGTTTCTCGACATCACCTCATTGGGAACGAATTATAGATATGTTGTCAAGATCAAGCATAAATTTAAGAAGAAAAGGCGAGAGTTTGGATCTGCAAACCCCTCACAACCAAAGCAAGGAAGATGTAGCCCAAACCCACACAGCAAGGGACCAACTCGAGATGGATGCCCTTAGGACAACCATTCCAAGACGCAATAGAAGAAGGGAAATGAGAAGATGAAGAAGGACATGTGGAAATGGTGTGAGTACCATAAAAGCCCTTGGCACAACACCGAAGAATGTTGCTCCAAGTAGTCCCTCATCATTGAATTGAAGGCTTCCGAGTCATAGGTCGATTCTGATTCTAAATCAAATCTTGAAGGAGGGGAGAGGATTATTGATGTTGAACCCAGTGCCACTGTCTCTACCACCAAAGTCTAGACAAGATAACCAGAAAAATAAAAGGAAGGGGAATGCCTCTTTCACTCGTAGATGTGGGTAAAGGGGTATCCTCTTCATTTCATTATTGATAGTGGTAGTCAAAAGAACCTGATTTCAGCAGAGATCATCAAGTGGTTGGACTTGCCAATGACACCGCACATGCAACCCTATACCATCGGTTGGCTTCGCCAAGGAAGAGATATCTGTGTCGGCCAACAATGTCATATGCCCTATGACATCAAGCCTTTCAAAGATGAGGTACTGTGTGATATTTCTCCCTTTGAAGTTTGTGATGTTATTTTAGGACAACCATATTTGTGGAAGTGTCATGTCGTGTATGAGTCTATACCCTGCAGTGTTATTATTACTTTGGGTAGACAATTGTACATGATACCATAGGTAGCACTACCTACTGTTGTTTCTTTAATCATTTCTAAGTAATGCAATAAGGTCATCTCATAGACCGAGAAGTTTGTCTTCTTTATGGTTCATGCTCATAGTAAGCAGAAGGTCGCCGCCACATCCATGGCCTCTAAACAGATCCTCTCTTTCCAGCAAAAGCAAGTGGACGATATCGTGGAAGAATAAAGAGACATATTCTCCTCACCTACAGGGGTACCGACACACTGCCAAGCCAAGAATCCAATTTATATGACCATCGACACACCTCTACCTAATGGATCAANGACTTATAGATATGTTGTCAAGATCGAGCATAAATTTAAGAAGAAAAGGAGAGAGTTTGGATCTACAAACCTCTCACAACCAAAGCAAGGAAGATGTAGCCCAAACCCACACAGCAAGGGACCAACTCGAGATGGATGCCCTTAGGACAACCATTCCAAGATGCAATAGAAGAAGGGAAATGAGAAGATGAAGAAGGACATGTGGAAATGGTGTGAGTACCATAAAATCCCTTGGCACAACACCGAAGAATGTTTCTCCAAGTAGTCCCTCATCATTGAAYTGAAGGATTCCGAGTCATAGGTCGATTCTGATTCCGAATCAAATCTCGAAGGAGGGGAGAGAATTATCGATGTTGAACCCAGTGCCACTGTCTCTACCACCAAAGTCCAGACAAGATAACCAAAAAAAATAGAGGAAGGGGAATGCCTCTTTCACTCGCAGATGTGGGTAAAGGGGTATCCTCTTCATTTCATTATTGATAGCAGTAGTCAAAAGAACCTGATTTCAGCAGAGATCATCAAGCGGTTGGACCTACCAATGACACCGCACATGCAACCCTATACCATCAATTGGCTTCGCCAAGGAAGAGATATCTGTGTCGGCCAACAGTGTCATATGCCCTATGACATCAAGCCTTTCAAAGATGAGGTACTGTGTGATATTTCTCCCTTTGAAGTTTGTGATGTTATTTTAGGACAACCATATTTGTGTTAGTGTCATGTCATGTATGATTTTATACCCCGCAATGTTATTAATACTTTGGGTAGACAATTGTACATGATACCATAGGTAGCACTGCCTACTGTTGTTTCTTTAATCATTTCTAGGTAATGCAGTAAGGTAATCTCATAGACTGAGAAGTTTGTCTTCTTTATGGTTCATGCTCATAGTAAGCAGAAGGTCGCCGCCACATCCATGGCCTCTAAACAGATCCTCTCTTTGCAGCAAAAGAAATTGGATGATATCATGGAAGAATAAAGAGACATCTTCTCCTCACCTACAGGGGTACCGACACACTGCCAAGACAAGAATCCAATTTATATGACCATCAACGCACCTCTACCTAATGGACCAATCTATTGTCACTCATTGATGGAAAATGACGAAATCGGGCGACATATCCAAGAGCTACTTCAAAAGGGGCACATCAAACCCAAATCCTCCCTTGTGGAAGCTCAATTGTACTGGTGTAGAAGAAGAATGGAACGTTGCGACTCTACATTGATTACAGAGCCTTAAACAAAATCAAAGTCAGGAACCGGTACCCCATTCCCAGGATTCATGACCTTCTTGACCAACTCAAGGGGGGAAATTTCTTCTGCAGGATTGACCTAAAGTCTAGCTACCACCAGGTTCCCATCGAACCAACTGATGTATGGAAGACAACCTTCAAATCTAAAGAAGGTCTCCTTGAATGGCTAGTCATGCCCTTTGGCTTAAAAAATGAACCAACCACTTTCATTAGGTTGATGGATTATGTATTGAGACCCTTCACCAACTCCTTTGTGGTGGTATATTTGTATGACATCCTCAGCTTTAGCAGGATGTGGGAGTAGTACATGCGACATATTCAGCAGATTTTGAGCACTATGCGACAACACAAGCTATATGTCAACTTGGAAAAATGCTCTTTTGGCATGAACAAGGTCCAATACGTGGGCTACATTGTTGATGAGCATGGGGTACATGTTGANGAAATGAGAAGATGAAGAAGGACATGTGGAAATGGTGTGAGTACCATAAAAGCCCTTGGCACAACACCGAAGAATGTTTCTCCAAGTAGTCCCTCATCATTGAATTGAAGGCTTCCGAGTCATAGGTCGATTCTGATTCTGAATCAAATCTTGAAGGAGGGGAGAGGATTATTGATGTTGAACCCAGTGCCACTGTCTCTACCACCAAAGTCTAGACAAGATAACCAGAAAAACCAAAGGAAGGGGAATGCCTCTTTCACTCGCAGATGTGGGTAAAGGGGGATCCTCTTCATTTCATTATTGATAGTGGTAGTCAAAAGAACTTGATTTCAGCAGAGATCATCAAGCGGTTGGACCTACCAATGACACCGCACATGCAACCCTATACCATCGGTTGGCTTCGCCAAGGAAGAGATATCTGTGTCGGCCAACAATGTCATATGCCCTATGACATCAAACCTTTCAAAGATGAGGTACTGTGTGATATTTCTCCCTTTGAAGTTTGTGATGTTCTTTTAGGACAACCATATTTGTGGAAGTGTCATGTCGTGTATGAGTCTATAACCTGCAGTGTTATTATTACTTTGGGTAGACAATTGTACATGATACCATAGGTAGCACTACCTACTGTTGTTTCTTTAATCATTTCTAAGTAATGAAATAAGGTCATCTCATAGACCGAGAAGTTTGTCTTCTTTATGGTTCATGCTCTTAGTAATCAGAAGGTCGTCGCCACATCCATGGCCTCTAAACAGATCCTCTCTTTGCAGAAAAATCAAGTGGATGATATCGTGGAAGAATAAAGAGACATCTTCTCCTCACCTATAGGGGTACCGACACACTGCCAAGCCAAGAATCCAATTTATATGACCATCGACACATCTCTACCTAATAGATCAATGTATCATCGCTCATTGATGGAAAATGATGAAATCGGGTGACAGATCCCAGAGCTAATTCAAAAGGGGCACATCAAACCCAACTCCTCCCCTTGTGGAAGCTTGATTGTATTGGTGTAGAAGAAGAATGGAACATTGCGACTCTACATTGATTACAGAGCCTTAAACAAAATCAAAGTCAGGAACCAGTACCCCATTCCCAGGATTGATGACCTTCTTGACCAACTCAAGGGGGAAAATTTCTTTAGCAGGATTGACCTAAAGTCTGGCTACCACCAGGTTCCCATCAAACCAACTGGTATATGCAAGACAACCTTCAAATCTAAAGAAGGTCTCCTTGAATGGCTAGTCATGCCCTTTGGCTTAAAAAATGATCCAACCACTTTCATGAGGTTGATGGATGATGTATTGAGACCTTACACCACCTCCTTTGTGGTGGTATATTTGGATGACATCCTCAT
>JZKD02S1747453.1:0-26606 GCA_000966675.3 Picea glauca
ACCCACATATGTGGGTGGGGGGGGTGGCGGGCATTAATAAAAAAAATTTATTAAGTTTTTCTAGTAATGCCCCCCCCCACCCACCCACATATGTGGGTGATATGTGGGTGGCGGGGGGGCATTAATAGAAAAACTTATCGGTCCCAGGTCCATCAACTCCTTCAGTTTCATTTTCAACTCTTGTAACTCCAGGGTCGACATCCCATAAGGCGTTCTTGTTATCAGTTCAATCCCTGGTTTTAGGTCTATGGTAAACTCCAGTTCCCTCTCTAGTGGCATCCTAGGTAACTCCTCTTGAAATCTGTCCGCAAAATCTTTCACCACTGGAAGGTGTTCTAAACCTTCTGCTAATCCCTTCTTGTTTAACGCAAGGATCACATAAATCTTTCACCCCTTGCACATGCTCTTCCTTAGCTGCAAGGAAGAGAGGAACCTCAGGGAAACTCCCTGGTTCGAGCCTACAATTAGATGTCTCTGTCCCTCGTCATTGACCAAGATCAATTGTATTGTCTTACAGTTGAGTATCGCCTCATGCGATTTCAACCAGTCCATACCAATCATGACATCATAAGATTCTAGGATCGTGGCATATAGGTTGGCCCTTGTAACAAACTCTCCCAAGTTAAGGACATAGCCCATAACCTTTCCTACAACCTTTTGTTTGGCTCTTGAGGCCATCTCTATGAAGCTAAACTCATCTTATTCGAATGCCTTTACCTTAATCCTTTTTAGTGTTGCACCAAAAATGAAACTCTCGGTAGCACCCGGATCTATAAAAATACTAAGGGTCCGGTTAGCGACGGTACCTGTCGTCTCGAGTACAGTCGACTGATGCTCTACCTGGAAGATGTTCACCACTGCATGAATGATATGGGCCTTGCCCATATCTCCCACGGTAGTGGGTCCGGCTGATCCAGATGTTCTAGTCCTCTCCACCGGGCAGTCGCACTGGTAGTGTGGCTCCCCACACGTCCAACACCCCTTCTTTGGCCCAGTAGTCCTGGTACCCGAAGTAGAAGATGACGACCCACCGGCTTGGAATCCTGGTCTATTCTGTTGAACAAGCCTAAACTGTTGTTGTTGTGGTCGACGTTGTTGTTGATGTTGTGGTCCCTTATAAGGTGTCCATTGTTGAGGCGTAAGTCGTCGAGGTGTAGTTAAAGTGGATCTCCTATGGAAGCCACGATAGCCTGGCGTAAGTCTAGTTGGCGTCTAATGCTGCTGTGCTTCAGATGACACCTACCTTGTTGGTCTCGCTGGAGTCTTGGTCTAACCCCCGCTAATAAGCTCCTTCTCTACTATGAGGGCCTTTTGGATGGCATCATGAAAGGTTTGGGGTATCAAAATCCTAACCTTTGCACGTATGTTGTCGTTAAGGCCGAACACAAACCTGTTGACCTTAAGTTTCTCAGTGTTAAGGTGCAGAGCATACTAGAGCAACTCCATAAAATGGGCCTCGCACTCAGGCACCGTATGACCGCCCTGTCACAAGGAGTTGAACTCATTGAGCCTACGCTCAATGAATTCCTCTGGAAGGTACCTCTCTCAGAACCGTTCCTCGAATAGTTCCCATGACACGTCTTCGATGGCCATGTTCAGCTACGGTAGGAGTGTCTTCCACCATAGAAAATCACTCCCCTTCAGTTGGAAGACCGCCATGTGGACCTTCATGTTGGAGGTATAATCGTGAAGTGCGAAGCACATCACCATGTTCTCCAACCATGCCTCGATGGCTATGCCATTTGGAGCACCAAATAACTTGGGAAATTTGACCTTCTCGAGTTCTGGGTGGATGCTACCAGTACTGACCGGAGCGCGTGCTGGAACTTCAGTGGGCTTCAATTCCCTGGCCTCATCTCTGTCCAAACGGTTGATCAGAGCATTGGACATGCATTGAAAAGATCTCATCATTCCGACTACATCACCAACTGATATCTTCTCCTGTCCAAGAACCTGCTTGTCTTTCTGGGGGTTAGACCCCTTAGATGTGGATGCTACTGGAGCCATCGTGCCTCCTCCCTTAGCAACCCGTCGTCTGCCTCCACGACATCCTCTAACCATGATTACCTGCGCGCACACAAATCAACTCAATTAGAGACATTATAATCAATCATATCAATGAAATTCATAGCGATCCTAATTCGCGGGTTGATCCCGCTCTGATACCACATGTAAAATCCTCATCCTATACGACTCCTATGATGTACAACTACTAAAAACACCCTTCATTTTTTTTTTTTTGTGTGTGTGTAGGAAGGTAATACTGACATTATACTCAACATCGCAACACGATGATGAACACAATGGATGCAACTCACGCAACAACAACATAACAACCTAACATAAAATCACATCATGTACCTGGAATCAAAGTACGACATTCAACTGAAGAAGAATAAGAATGACTACCCACATGTCCTACCCTGCAATGGTTAGGACCTCTAGGAAACTTAGGCAATGCTCAAGCCCAGGTTCCCATCGATTTTGACCATTTAAGGTCTCAAGGATGGCCACTGTTCTGAGGAACAAGGAGGTGTCTACATCCCGCTCGACACAAGCAGACCAAGCCTACTAAGCTAATGACAATTATCTTAACAACCCCACGCACCCAAAATTAATTACACCAACAACTAGAACCCTTACAGTGAGAAAACCAAGCACAATAAATGTTTACAATTCCGACCAACGTCGTTGTCACGCATTCAGGTCACTTTGCATAAATATGTGTTGTAGTCCACAATGGTCAGTATTTTGTTCAAATGGTCAGTATTTAGCACAATAAATGTTTACAAACCAGGTACAAACATTAATTGTAATGAACAACAACACCATCCATGGGAAGCGCAAGCTAAAAATGACTTCGCCAATATCCCGGTCAATGGTCGAGTCAATCTAGTCGATAATTACAGTCTAATTTAATCGTCTATGGTGAGCCTGACTTCGCATGTCTAAAATGCAATATAACATTAAGGTACAATCTAATTTAGCCTTAAAACCAATCCATTTGTGCAATTTTAAATTACAAATTGTCATCAAGGTACCATCTAATTCAACGTTAAATGGACATCAATAAGCAAGTCTGAACTTCAACTTGGCTAATAAATAAAAATATAATTAATCATTAATTATAATCTAACTATCTTGTCTAAATTATAAATTAGCCATTAATTTACCATCGAATAGACATTAAACACAACCAAATTAGCAAAGTTAAAAAAAATATGCAATCCAATCTTTACTCACCAATCAAATTTAAATCATTAACACAACCTATAGGGTCACATCTATTTTAATCCAAATCTCCATCCAACTAGCCATTAATCTTGGTAACAATGGTAACAATCTTAAACTAGAAGGCTACCATTAAAATAAATAATAATCAAATAACAAGACATTTAATAACAATTAACTTGGTGTTTAACGTAAAGAAATTAACAAGGCATTAAAATAATAATAAAGAAAAAAAAAATCTGCTATCTTGCGGTTAAAGATTAGATGCCCTTCAGAGCCAAACAATGCAATGATGCCATTATCAAATGCTAACTAGGAACAATAATTGTATTGTCGAAGAATAACAATGTTATCCAGAACATTAATGCCAATTAAATCACTCTCAGGTAATGTAAGAAAAGGACATGCGTGGGCATTAATGTTGTCAGGTAAACAAAAAATGCTAGGGTAACAGATAGTTGTTTTCGAGGCAAATAGTAGTCTTCATCAAAAATAAAATCATAGTCTACAAGGAAAATTCCCGAGGCATTACAATGATATTGTAGTATACAGAAAAGGGCAATCGCTGGCAATGAGGGTAACCCCCATTTTTTTTTTTTAAGCCAAAAATTGTGGACATAACACAGCAATTCAGTCAATCAGTTTAGGAAAAAATCATGGGTGAATTCTACAGCAACCCAGTTAGAGTTTCCAACAAACAACGAGGGCATTAACAGCTAGAGCGCAATTGGTTGGGGGCCACAATTCATGGGCATTAATTCTGGTACAATCCGGTGTGAAAAAAAAAGGATTCTGTGACTGTCAACATGGAGAAGGCATGCAAGACATAAATCGCAACTATGTAGAATGCATAAGGGATTACATTCATGATAACAACATTGCCATACCTCTTAAACGGTAAGGAATAATCATGCCATAGGTGGAGAAAGTTGTAAGGAGATAGTTGTTGTCATAGAACAAATGTCCACTAAAGTGGGCCTTAGTCCAATGCTTGGCAAGTGGAATTTATAATAGAAACGGCTTACCAGCTATGTGAATAAGTGTCAAGTCCTGTGCGTTCCAACAACTTGACATAGAAATCAGGGTTGCGATCATAAGCCACGATGACCAAACCCTTGGCCTGAGCTCACGCAGAGGATATGTTTGATACAAGAGATCAAAGGAAGTAATTGAAAATGGAGAGGCTTGCATTGGTATGCAGGGAGTCTGATATCAAGAGCCGGTGCATGCTCTCCTACGAGCACACCATCTGTTAGTGCTCTGCACGTGGAATCTGCCAATGCTAGAAACCAACGCCTGTTTTTAGCCCTAACTTATCATTTAAAAGAGAAACCAACTTTGTCAGCCAAACATCTAGACAAACTTTTGGAATAAAAATTTATCGAAATTGTTTGTTCAAATTTCATCCAAAAATTGTTGTCTACTAAATACAAAAATTTTGCTCTCACTGGAATCGCAGGAAACAATTTCTCAGTCATATTAGATGTAAATCACTGTAAATAAATTCACATTTGATGCATAATGCAGGGGTAATATTTTACCTCTATCACATAATTACAATCATTGAAGTAATATTTTTACATCCAAAACATAATTACAATAGCAGAGGTAATTTTTTTTTTTACATCTGTTACATAATCACAATCACAAAGGTAATAAAAACAAGTAAATCCAACAAGAAAAAAATTCAAATTCAAGTTAAATACCTTTTTACATCTCGGGATACCAATAAAAAAAATGAAGACAACAGTAAGAGAACTCTAGGGCCATTAGGATAACTCATCGAAAGGATCGCAGGGATTCTATCAGTCACGACCTAGAAAAATAAACAACAAGGAGGCAAGATAATCCCTACGCAGAGGTCGTACTGGAAGGCACATGTCAAACAATCAGGCAAGGACAAAAATAGAGGTAGTTGACTGATATGTTCATCCTTCGCTTCATCATCCTCGCACAGAAAAGTAGGGCGTTGAGATCCATAGGTATTTTAATGCTAAGGCGATGACCGTAGATCAGGCTCCTAGCCGACTGCTCAGGCGAGGACTGGTGAGCTAGGGATGAAGGCTAAAAGGAACAGTGAACTACGGAAATCGATTCATGTCTCCATGTCGTCAGTGGAAATCCAACAATAAAATCCATCGAAATAACCTCCCATTTTGATTCTGGAATAGCGTGTGGTTGTAGTAATCATGTTGGGTGTCTATGTTCAACCTTTACCTGTTGACATTCTAGACATCTAGCCACATAGTTGACTATGTCGACCTTCATTCCCTTCCAAAAGAATAAGGTTTAAGGTCTGCCCTCATCTTCGTGGCCCCCAGGTGAGCCATGTAAACTGCTCTATGAGCCTCACTCAGGATCAACATCCTCAACTCATTGTTTGGCAGTACGTAGATCTGATTTTTAAACCTCAATAATGCATCGCTATCAAACGAAAATTCTTCAAATCTTGGTACCATCATTGTGTTTTGTCTGATAAAACCCTTGTACTCTTTGTACTAGTCATCATTACGCTGTAAAGTTAGAATATTTTCATGCATATTAGTCTGAAGAGGTAGCATCGAAAGATGAATGGTTTCCAACTCAATGCATCCGCCACTTGGTTCACTATTCCTTTTATGTAAATAATCTCAAAGTCGTACTCGCTAAGAAATTCCGACCAACGTCGTTGTCACACGTTCAGGTCGCTTTGCGTAAATATGTGTTGTAGTCCACAATGGTTAGTATTTAGTTCAAATTTTTGTCCAACAAGGTAGTGTCTCCAAAACTTCAAGGTATATACGATGGCTAACAACTCCAAATCATGCATCGCGTAGTTCTCCTCATGCCTTCTCAGTTTCCTCGAGATGTAAGCGATCACTCATCTGTCTTGCATCAAGACTCCGCCTAGGCCTTCCTAGAATGCATCAGTGCATACCAAGAAGTCTGCATCCATGTAAGGGACCTTTAGTATCGGTGTTGTTGTCAACAACTCCTTAAGCCTCTGAAATGCTTCCGCGCATTTCTCACTCCAAACAAACTTCTTGCTTTTCTTCTGCAAT
This sequence comes from Picea glauca, assembly GCA_000966675.3. Classification (NCBI taxonomy): domain Eukaryota; kingdom Viridiplantae; phylum Streptophyta; class Pinopsida; order Pinales; family Pinaceae; genus Picea; species Picea glauca. The sequence goes on from JZKD02S1747453.1 coordinate 6,273, forward strand.
TTCATGATCAGATTTGCTATCTTCTAAAACCATTCGATGAACCATCGATAGTATCCTACTAAACCCATGAAGCTACGCACTTCCAGGACATTCGTTAGTGTAGGCCATTCCATAATGGCCTCGACATTCACTGGATCCACAACGATACCTTCACCGGAGATGACGTGCCCTAAGTAGTGAATCTTCGATTGATAAAATGAGAATTTGGATAACTTCTCATACAATTTGTGCTCTCACAGACATTGTAGTACCAAGCACAAGTGCTCGTCATGATCCTCCGTTGTCTGAGAGTAAATATAAATATCGTTAATGAATACTTGGGCGAACTTGTCCAAGTACTCGCGGAACACCTCGTTCATCAAACTCATAAATACCCCTAGGGAATTTGTCAATCCAAATGGTAAAATAGTAAACTCATAATGTCCAAACCTCGTCTTCAAGGTGGTCTTTGAGACGTCATCTTTTTAAATTGGTAACTGGTGATACCCTGATCACAAATCGATCTTTGAGAACATCGTCGCGCCCTTCATTTAATCGAATAGATCATCAATTCTCGGCAACGGATACTGATTCTTGATCGTGGCGTTGTTCAATTGATGGTAGTCAATGGAGATCCTCCACGACCCATCCTTCTTTTGTATGAAAACAATAGGTGCACCCCACGTTGACACGCTTGGATGTATCAGTCCCAGGTCCAACAACTCCTTCAGTTTCATTTTCAACTCTTGTAACTCCATTGTCGACATCCTATAAGGTGTTATTTCTATCGATTCAGTCCTCAATTTTAGTTCTATGGTAAACTCCAATTCCCTCTCCGGTGGTATCCTGGGTAACTCCTCCAGAAGCATGTCTTCAACCTCTCTCACCACTGGAAGGTGTTCTAAACCTTCTTCTAATCCCTTCTCATTTAACGCAAGGATCGCATAAATCTTGCACCCCTTGCGCATGATCTTACATAGCTATAAGGAAGAGATGAACCTCAGGGAAACTCCTTGGTTCTGGCCTACAATCACACATCTCTATCCCTCTTCATCGACCAAGCTCAACCATTTTGTCTTACAGTTGAGTATCACCTCATGCAATTCCAACCAGTCCATACCAATCACAACATCATAAGATCCTAGGATCGTGATGTATAGGTTGGCCCTTGTGACAAACTCTCCCAAGTTAAGGACATAGCCCATAACCTTTCCTCCAACCATTTGTTTGGCTCTCGAGGCCATCTCTACGAAGCTAAACTCATTCTGTTTGACTTCCTTTACCTTAAATTATTTTTAGCATTGCACCAGAAATGAAACTCTCTGTAGCACCGAGATCTATCAAAATACTAAGGGTCTGGTCAGCGATGGTACCTGTCGTCTCGAGTACAGTGGACTGATGCTCTTGTTGGAATTTTTTCACCATTGCATGAATCTGATGGGCCTTGCCCATATCTCCCATGGTAGTGGGTCCGACTGATCTAGATGTTCTATTCCTCTCCACCGGGTAGTCGCACTGGTAGTGTGGTTCCCCACATGTCCAACAACCCTTCTTCGACCCAATAGTCCTGGTACCCGAAGTAGAAGATGACGGCCCACCAGCCTGGAATCCTAGTTTGTTCTACTGAATAGGCCTAAAGTGTTGTTGTTGCAGTCGATGTTGTTGTTGATGCTGTGGTCTTCGATAAGGTGTCCACTACTGAGGCATCGGTCATCGAGGTGTAGTGAAAGTGGATCCCCTCTGGAAGCCATGATATCTTGGTGTAAGTCTGGCTAGTTTTTGATGTTTTTGTGCTCTAGATGACACCTTCCTGCTAGTCTCACTGGAGTCCTAGTCTGACCCCTGCTGATAAGATCCTCCTCTACTATGAGGGCCTTCTGGATGACATCATGCAAGGTTTGAGGCATCAAAATACTAACCTTCACACGTATGCTGCCATTAAGGCCGAACACAAACCCGTTGACCTTAATTTTCTCAATGTTAAGGTGCGGAGCATACCGTAGCAGCTCCATAAAACGGGCCTCATACTCAGGAATCGTACAACCACCCTATCGTAAGGAGTTGAACTCATTGGGATGACACGCAATGAATTCCTTTGGAATGTACCTCTCTCAGAACGGTTCCTCGAATAGTTCCCATGACACATCTTCAACGTCCACATTCAACTGCGGTAGGAGTGTCTTCCACCATAGAAGAGTGCTCCCCTTCAGTTGGAAGACCGTTATGCGGACCTTCATGTTGGAGGTATAATCGCGAAGTGTGAAGTACATAGCCATGTTCTCCAACCATGCCTTGGTGGTTGTGTCATTTGGGGCACCAAAGATCTCAAGAAATTTGACCTTCTTGAGTTCTCGGTGAATGCTACCAGTATTGACTGGAGCGTGCAGTGGAACATTAGCGGGTCTTGGCACCCTAGCCTCATATCTGTCCAAACAACTAATCAGAGCGTTAGACATGTGCTGAAAAGATCTCATCATTCTGACAAAATTACCAACTGTTATCTTCTCCTGTCCAAGAACCTGCTCGTCTCATTGCGGGTTAGACCCCTCAGGCATGGATGCTACTGGAAACGTCACGCCTCCTCCCCTAGAACCCCATCGTCTTCCTCTGCATCGTCCTGTAACCATGATTACGTGCACGCACACAAGTCAACTCAATTAGTGACATTATAATCAATCATGTCAATGAAAGTCATAGCGATCCCAAGTCGCGAGTTGAACCCACTCTAATACCACATGTAAAATCCCCATCCGGTACGACTCCTACGACGTACAACTAGTAAAAACACCCTTAATTTTTTTTTTTGTGTGTGTGTAGGAAGGTAATACTGACATTATACTCAACATCGCAACACAAAGATGAACAGAACGCATGCAAATCATGCAACAAAAACATAACAATCTAACATAAAAGCACATCAAGCACCTGGAAGAAAAGTACAACATTCAACTGAAGAAGAATAAGAATGACTACCCGCCCATCCTAACCTTCAATGGTTAGGACCTCCAGGACACATAAGAAATGCTCAAGCCCAGGTTCCCATCGATTTTTACCATTTAAGGTCTCAAGACTGGCGACTTTTCTGAGGAACAAGGAGGTTTCTACATCCCGCCCGGCACAAGCAGACCAAGCCTACTAAGCTAATGAAAATCATCCTAACAACCCCATGCACCCAAAATTAATTACACCAACAACTAGAACCGTTTACTATAAATGAACAAATCAAGCACAATAAATGTTTACAAACCTAGTACAAACATTAATTGTAATGAACAACACCCTCCACGGGAAGCGCAAGCTAAAAACGACTTTGCAAAGACATTGATTAATTTAATTTACCATCGAATAGACATTAAACACAACCAAATTAGCAAAGTTAAAAAAATATGCAATCCAATCTTTACTCACCAATCAAATTTAAATCATTAACACAACCTATAGGGTCACATCTATTTTAATCCAAATCTCCATCCAACTAGCCATTAATCTTGGTAACAATGGTAAAAAACTTAAACTAGAAGGCTACCATTAAAATAAATAATAAGAAAATAATAAGGCATTTAACATCAAGCAAATAACAAGGCATTTAATAACAATTAACCTGGCGTTTAACATAAAGAAATTAACAAGGCATTAAAATAATAATAAAGCAAAAAAAAATTATGCTATCTTGTGGTTAAAGATTAGATGCCCTTCAGAGCCAAACAATGAAACGATCTCATTATCAAACTCTAACTAGGAACAATAATTGTATTGCTGAAGAATAACAACGTTGTCCAGAACATTAATGCCAATTAAATCGCTTCCAGGTAATGTAAGAAAAGGACACGCATGGGCATTAACGCTGTCAGGTAAACAAAAAATGCTAGGGTAACAAATAGCCATTTTCGAGGAAAATTGCAGTCTTCATCAAAAATAAAATTGTAGTCTTCAAGGAAAATTCACCCGGCATTACAATGATATTGCAGTCTATAAAAAAAAGGCAATCGCTAGTAATGAGCGTAACCCAATTTTTTTTTTTTTAAGCCAAAAAAAGTGGTCATAACACAACAACTCAATCAATCAGTTTAGACAAAAATCATGGGTGAATTCTATAGCAACCCAGTCAGAGTTTCAACAAACAACGTGACACAAGCTGCCCCTCGCTGGCCAACCGCTCTCACCAGGACCTCTTTCACACTGGCCCGAAGAGCTGTATTACTCTTCCAATCCCGTATTGGGACCTTTAGTCACCCACATGACACTCTTGTTGATCTCCCACCAAATGTCTCTGGAAATCGGGTCTCGCGATATCACGAGACTCGCAGCACGGTTCTTGTGTGCTAAAACTTTGAACCTCGAGCTCCGATGGTAAACGGTCAATACTCGGGATATCGCCACTCGCGATGTCAACACCCTGATTTTCTAAACTCTGAGTCCCGAGGTGCCTATCCCCGATTCGAATGCCACCTGGAATCTACTCACTTCCAAAGCCCCACGCGACCACGTCACCTCACACTCCGTGTGATCGGAAATCCCGGGATCGCGATTTCAACTGTCGCGAATCCTTTGCATTGGGAAACCCCGAATGCCGAAATCCCGATTCTCCGGATTCGTGCCACCTGTCCTTACTCTGATCAACGACTCCCGTTAATTCAGGAAATCGCGATTTGCGATTTCGACGTGCATGCGGCTTACCTCGTCGAACGTCGAATGTCGATATGCGATGGCACTGGGATTGTCTTCCCCACGACGATTTCAAGTTGTCGATTCTCTTCCTATTGAAGAGTCCTTTACTCCGAAGCTTTTCCTACTCAAACTTCTCTTCGTCCTTTTTCCCGGAAATCACAAAGGACTATTCCTCTTGAGCTTCACCAACTCTGATTCTTCAAAGACTTCTGCGTAAGCTACTTACGCTCGACCTTCAATAACTTTCAAGTGTTGAAGTCTTCGGAGTCCATGCACTCGCCTGCAACAGAAAATCTCTGACTTCTTTTCTCAGGATAACTTCTGAGATTCAAACCTTGGCCTGCACCTCACCTGCACGGCTTGAATAACCCAATACAACTCTGGGAAGATGAGAACACGAGTTCAACTGCCTGGCCTCCTCAACGCACTCTATGCGAAGGAATTCAACTGCACTCTATGCAGGAATCTCCCGGCTCAGAAAGAGAAACAATTGAAACTCATTCTCTTCTCTCTCCCAGATTTCTAATCTGCCATGAAATTACATATGCAGCATATACAATGAAGGCATAACAAGAAGCAAGTAAGCAACAACATAATATCAACAACACACAGAGAATAATCACAGCCATGGAATTGAATCAAAGATTTCCTATTAATTCAATATCTATACATGGGGATTCTTCACCAATTCTCTGCTTTGCTCTCTCCTTGCTCCTGAATGCTAATGCTGAATAATTGCTCGATCCCCCTACAATGATACAAGGGAGGGTGCCTATATTCCATTTTCCCTCTTGAAAGCAAAACTGTCTAATCTAGACTTAATTAATTTATCTACTTGCATTAAATCTAATAAATGCCTCAGCTACCTAAGGACGAGAGCTTATCTTCTCAAGGTCCATTACAGTGTACAAGTGCGCTTCATTACACCAATGCATTAATGTTTGGCGCACCAAATATCAAAATATTTCAAAGTTTAAATGTTGGTGCTCTCCAGCTGTCTTTTCTTTGCTCCATGCGCTGGCTCGCTTGATTGAGTGAGCGGTGCTCCTGCATCATACTCCTCGGCTCAAAAGATTTCATGGGCTCCTGTCCATGAGCTCCTGCATGGTGTGACCATGTCTCTGTATGATTGCCTCTGTTTCCCAGCTGACATCCTCCATTGGGTGATTCTTCCATTTTACCAGGTATTCAAAATATTGCTTTCTCCTGGTCTTCCTGCCTACTCTTTTATCCAGTATGCACTCCATCTGAGGCTTCTGTGCAACTGGTAGTTGTTTCTGCCACTGGACCACTGGTTCCTCAGTTCTAGTGTCTACTTCATCAGCCCTGTATGGGTATAAATCTGACACATTGAAAATCGGAGATATCCCGATGCCCTCTGGAAACTCAAGCTCATATGCATTCTCCCCGAATTTCTTCAGGACTCTGCATGGCCCAATTTTCTTCATTTTGAGTTTGTTATATGTTCCCCTCGGGAACCTTTCTTTCCTCAAGTGCGCCAGAACCATGTCACCAACATCAAACTGAAGTTTCCTCTTTCTCTGATCGGCTCTGCGCTTATATTCCTGGTTGGACTTTTGCAGTCGCTGCTTCACCTCCGCGTGAAGTTCTTTCATCGCCTCAGCGAACTCTTCAGCTCTCGCACTGCTAGTTTCAGCCTGTTCTGACTCCTTGAGTTCAGAAACTCCTCTCGGCTGTGTCCCATACAAAATCTAAAATGGGCTCTTACCTGCACTCGGATTCACCGAATCGTTGTATGTGAATTCTTCCTGTGGTAGAATTTGATCCCAACTGCTATGGTGCTCGGTCACCAAGCTTCTCAATAAATCTCCCAGGCTTCTATTGACCACCTCCGTCTGTCCATCTGTCTGCAAATGGTATGCAGAAATGAATGCCAAGTCAGTTCCCAACTTCTTCCATAGTTTCCTCCAGAAGTGACCTATGAATTTTGTATCCCGATCCGAGACTATACTTCTCGGCAATCCATGCAATCTGACGATCTCTTTGAAAAATAAATTCGCGATGTAGGCCGCATCGCTGGTCTTTTGAAACGGAATGAAATGTGCCATTTTTGAGAACCTATCCACCACCACAAAGATGGAATCCACTCCTCACTGCGTTCTTGGGAATCCCAAAATAAAATCCATGCTGATGGCTTCCCATGGCCTTTCTGGTATGGGCAATGGCTGATAGAACCCTGTGTTCTTCTTTCGGCCCTTCGCGTGTTGACATATTCTGCACCTGTCAACAAATCTCTTCACATCTGTGCGCATGCCTGGCCAATAATATGATTCGCTCATCTTGGAGAATGTTTTGTCATGTCCGAAATGACCTACTAAGCCTCCTTTGTGCTTCTCCTTCACCAAATTATCTCTCATGGAGCAATCTGGAATGCACAACTGATTTCCCTTAAACAACAATCCATCCTAGATCAGATAGTCTATCCAGGGACTCCTGTCTCTGATAACCGGATTCTCAGCTGCCTCGTATGCTTCTGCAAAATCTGCATCTCCTGCATACATATCTTTTAAATTTTCAAAACCCAAGGTTTTGACTCTAAACTCCTGCAGCAATAAACATTTCCTCCTTAGAGCGTCAGCTACTTTGTTAGCAGTCCCCGAAATGTGCTTAATCACAAATGTGAAATTCTGCATGTACTCTACCCATTTTGCATGCTTCTGGTTCAACTTCTCTTGTTGACTCATGAACTGCAATGCATGATTATCACTGTACAAAATGAATTCCTTGGGTATCAAGTAATGCCTCCACTTCATCAATTCTTGTATGATGGCATATAACTCTTTGTCATATGTGGAGTATTTCAGCTTCGCATCATCCAGCTTCTCGCTAAAATATGCTACAGTTCTATCATCCTGACTCAGGACCCCTCCAACAGCATACCCACTCGCATCACACTTCACCTGGAAGGTCTTCTGAAAATCTGGTAGCACCAGAATTGGCTGCTCAGTTATCTTCCACTTCAACAGGTTGAAGCTCTTTTCAGCCTTGGGTGTCCAGTGAAAAATTTTATGCCTTTTCTTCACTATGTCCATCATCGCTGTGCTAATTCCACTAAAATTCCGAATGAATTTTTGGTAGAAGCTAGCAAGTCCATGAAAACTCCTTACCTCAGAAACATTTCTCGGCGATGGCCAATTCCTGATCACTTCTACCTTCTCAGGATCCATCTTCAATTCATTCGCCGAAATTACAAAACCCAAATAAATGAGTTCTGTCTGCATGAAGGAACACTTCTTCAAATTTATCAGCAGCTTCTCCTGCTGTAGCCTTCTCATCACAATGGCCAAATGTCTCAAATGCTCAGCCCTTGTCTCGCTGAAAATTAATATGTCATCTAGGTACACGACCACAAACTTACCGATGAATTCCCTCAGGACTTCATTCATCAGCCTCATGAATGTGCTCGACGCGTTTGTCAAACCAAAGGACATGACCAGCCATTCGTACAAACCCTCGTTTGTCTTGAATGTTGTCTTCCATTCACCCCCCTCTCTCATTCGGATTTGATGATATCCTCTCTTGAGATCAATCTTTGAAAAATAATTTTCCCCGCTTAGGCAATCCATCAGATCATCCATTCTCGGCGGTGGAAATCTGTACCTGATGGTAATTTTGTTTATCGCCCTGGAGTCTGTACACATCCTCCAGCCTCCATCCTTCTTTGGACTCAGTACTGTCGGAACAACACATGGACTCAGACTCTCTTTGACCAGTCCTTTATCTAGCAGATCCTGTACCTGCCTTTTGACTTCCTCATTCTCCTGAGGTGTCAACCTGTACGTTGCCTTATTTGGTAAGCTTTCTCTGGGTATGAGGTCAATGTGATGACTCACACTCCGCATCGGTGGAAACGAACGAGGTAGTTCGTCCACAATGATATCAGCGAACTCTCCGAGCAGTTCCTGAATCTCCTCTGGCAAGTCGTCCACTCTGGTGCTTTTCAGGACAATTCTCGGCTTCCTGACAACAAAGAATTGTGGATCTTCATTCTTCTCCAGCTCTGTGAGAAGTTCCTTCCCGCTCATGAGAAGTATCGTGTTGATCACTTCCGGCTTCACCTCTGTATCCTTTATCGAAAGCAATCTATGGGTTCTCCCATCCTTCTCCAAGGTGTATGTGTTCATCCTCCCATCATGAACAACATTTCTATCATATTGCCATGGTCTACCCAGCAATATGTGACATACGCCCATGGGAATAACATCACAAAGAATCTCATCATGATAATTCCCAATTTTAAATTTAACTAAGCATTGTTTAGTGACACTTACTCGGTGGCCTTTCTGTAACCACGAGACCTTATATGGACTCGGGTGCTTAGTTGTCTCTAGCTCCAGCTTTTCCACCATCTCGGTTGAAACGAGATTATCGATGCTCCCACTGTCTACTATGACCTTGCACTTTCAATCCTTGGCTGGGCAAGCTGTCCTGAACAGACTGCTCCTTTGCACTGAGTTGTCTCCCTCCTTTACAGGTGCCAAAAGAATTTTGTGCGTCCCAAGCGACCTTCCCCTGTCCGCATCTTCGTTCTCAGCATCACGCCTCTGCTGCGCCTCAGTGATGTGAGTTCCACTTATGTCCGGCTTCTTATCTGGACAGTCAACAGCTTTGTGTCCATCCTTACCACACGTAAAACATGTGATGATTCCTCCTCTGCCTCGTCCTCTGCCTCGGGTACGAGGAATTATGTTGGCGTCAGCATATCCGCCACCCTGCTCAGTATGATGCCTCCTCAGCTCAGCGTATTGTTGCCTCTGCTGTGAGGTTCCACCTCTTTCAGCTTTACCCTGAGGTCTCTTCCACTCCTCCTTAGGCTTCTGAATTTTTTCTTAGGCAACCGCCTTGTCTCTGGGCTGGCTTCTGCCTCACCCTCGCTGTCCCTTCTTGCGACTCAGATTTTCCTCAGCTTTTAGAGCCATCTGGTACGCATCCTCAACTGTTCGGATGGTCAGCATGCTCAATTCATCCTGAATGTCATACCTCAACCCATTCAGGTATCTCGCCACCTTTTCGTCATCACTCTCCCGATGACCAGCTCGAATGTTGAGCCTGTAGAATTCTTCGGTGTACTCCTTCACCGTCATCATCTTTTGTCTCAGGTTCTGCATGCCCCTGAACAGAGTGATCTGGTAATCCCTCGGAATGAACTTCGCCTTCATCTTGGGGATCATCTGATCCCAGCTCTTAATCTTTTGTTTTCCTTTGCAGCGCCTATCAGCCTGCAATTCATCCCACCATAAGGTTGCATTTCCTTTCAACTTAGTGACAGCATGCCTTACCTTCTTGTCCTCTTCGATATCTTCGTAATCCAAGTAGGTGTCAAGTGCTCGGATCCAATCCATAAACTCTTCAGCATTTAGACTTCCCTCATAAACGAGAATGTCCATATTTGTCTTTGAGCTCATCCTGGCGATAGCTCTTATCAACCTCTCTGTCGAGGCATCTTCTGCTGTGACCTCTTCTACATCGTGTCCAGCTTCCTCTTCAACTTCGAAATCGCTGAACTCTCCTGAGCCAGCTCCGTGCCTTTTGGTGGTCTCCATCTCTTCGAGTCTCACCCTGAGATCTTGTATTTCGCGTTCCATATTTGGATTTCCTACCATCCTTCCCCTCCTTCGGGCATCCCTGTCCTCACGATCAGGTGACTGCCTCTCTTTTTTGGGCAGCATGGTGTAATCCGCTTCTCTCTGCTACCTGAACAAAGAGAACTCTTCTCCTGCTCTAATACCACTCTGATGCAAGTCATGTGTATCAGAGTGCTTTCCCTTTCTACTACCCTTCTCTCGCCTGAGACACACAGACAAGATTCTTGTCTCTGATACCACTCTGACACAAGTCGTGTCCCTCGCTGGCCAGTCGCTCTCACCATGACCTCTTTCACACTGGCCCGAAGAGTTGTATTACTCTTCCAATACCGTATTGGGACCTTCAGTCACCCACAGGACACTTTTGTTGATCTCCTGCCAAATGTCTCGAGAAATCAGGTCTCGCGATATCGCGAGACTCGCAGCACGGTTCTTGTGTGCTCAAACTCCAAACCCTAAGCTCCGATGGTCAACATTCAATACTCGGGATATCGCCACTCGCGATGCCAACGCCCTGATTTTCTAAACTCTGAGTCCCGAGGTGCTGATCCCCGATTCGAATGCCACCTGGACTCTACTCACTTCCAAAGCCCCACGTGACCACATCACCTCACGCTCCGTGTGATCGGAAATCCTGGGATCACGATTTCAACTGTTGCGAATCCTTTGCATTGGGAAACCCCGAATGCCGAAATCCCGATTCTCTGGATTCGTGCCACCTGTCCTTACTCTGATCAACGACACCCGTTAATTCAGGAAATCACGATTCGCGATTTCGACGTGCATGCGTCTTACCTCGTCGAACGTCGAATGTCAATATGCGATGGCACCGGGATTGTCTTCCCCACGACGATTTCAAGTTGTCGATTCTCTTCCTCTTGAAGAGTCCTTCGGTCCGAAGCTTTTCCTGCTCAAACTTCTCTTGGTCCTTTTTCCCGGAAATCACAAAGGACTATTCCTCCTGAGCTTCACCAACTCTGATTCTTCAAAGACTTCTGTGTAAGCTACCTACGCTCGACCTTCAACAACTTTCAAGTGTTGAAGTCTTCAGAGTCCGTGCAATCACCTGCAACAGAAAATCTCTGACTTCTTTTCTCAGGCTAACTGTTGAGATTCAAACCTCGGTCTGCACCTCACCTGCATGGTTCAAATAACCCAATACAACTTTGGGCAGATGAGAACACGAGTTCAACTTCTTGGCCTCCTCAACGCACTCTATGCAGAGGAATTCAACTGCACTCTATGCAGGAATCTCCCGGCTCAGACAGAGAAACAATTGAAACTCATTCTCTTCTCTCTCCCAGATTTCTAATCTGCCATGAAATTACATATGCAACATATACAATGAAGGCATAACAAGAAGAAAGTAAGAAACAACATAATATCAACAACACATAGAGAATAATCACATCCATGGAATTGAATCAAATCTTTCCTATTAATTCAATATCTATACATGGGGATTCTTCACCAGTTCTCTGCTTTGCTCTCTCCTTTCTCCTGAATGCTAATGCTGAATAATTTCTCGATCCCCCTACAATGATACAAGGGAGGGTGCCTATATTATGTTTTCCCTCTTGAAAGCAAAACTGTCTAATATAGACTTAATTAATTTATCTACTTGCATTAAATCTAATAAATGCCTCAGCTACCTAGGGACGAGATCTTATCTGCTCAAGGTTCGTTACAGTGTACAAGTGCGCTTCATTAGACCAATGCATTAATGTTTGGTGCACCAAATATCAAAATATTTCAAAGTTTAAATGCTGGTGCTCTCCAGCTGTCTTTTCTTTTCTCCACACGCTAGCTCGCTTGATTGAGTGAGCGATGCTCCTGCATCAAAACGTGGGCATTAACAGCAAGAGGGAAATCTATCGGGGGCCACCATTTGTGGGCATTAATTTTGGTAAAATCCGATGTGAAAAAAAAAGGAGTCCTTGACTGTCGACGTGGAGAAGGGATGCAAGACATAAATCCCAGCTATGCAGAACACACAAGGGATTACATTCGTGATAACAACATTGTCGTACCTCTTAAATGGTAAGGAATAATCGTGCCATAGGTGGAGAAAGTTGCAAGGATATAGTTGTTGTCATAGAAAAAATATCCACTGAAGTGGCCCTTAGTCCAATGCTTGGCAAGTGGAATTTATAACAAAAATGACTTACCAGCTATGGGAATAATTGTCGAGGCCTGCACGTGCCAACAACTTGACATAGAATTCAGGGCTGCGATCATAAGCCACGACGACCAAGCCCTTGGCCTAAGCTCGGGAATAGGATATGTTTGATACAAGATATCGAAGGAAGTAGTTGAAAATGGAGAGGCCCACAGTGGTATGCATGGAGTATGATATCAAGAGTCGATGTGTGCTTTCCTACAAGCACACCATCTCTTAGTGCTCTACACGTAGAATCCGCCAATGCTAGAACCCAGTGCTTGTTTTTTGGCCCTAACTTATCATTTAAAAGAGAAACCAACTTTGTCGGTGAAACATCGAGACAAACTTTTGGAAAAAAAATTTATCGAAATTGTTTGTTCAAATTTCATCCAAAAATTATTGTCTACTAAATACAAAAAAAATTATATCACTGGAATCGTAGGAAACAATTTCTCACTCATATTAGATGTAAATCATTGTAAATAAATTCACATTCAATGCATAACGTAGGGGTAATATTTCACCTCTACCACATAATTACAATCGTTGAAGTAATATTTTTACATCCAAAACATAATTACAATAGCAGAGGTAATATTTTTTTTTACATCTATTACATAATCACAATCGTAGAGGTAATAAAAAAAAGTAAATTCAACAAGAAACAAATGCAGATTGAATTTAAATACCTTTTTACATCACGGGATACCAATAAAAAAAAAATGCTGACAACAGTAAGAGAACGCTAAGGCCATTAGGATAACTCATTGAAAGGATCACAGGGATTCTATCATCATGGTGCAGAAAAATAAACAACAAGGAGGCAAGATAATCCCTACGCAAAGGTCGTACTGGAAGGTGCATGTCAAACAATGAGGCAATGACAATAACAAAGGTAGCCGACTGATATGTTTGTCCTTCTCTTCATCATCCTTGCACAGAAAAGAAGGGTGTTGAGATCCATAGGTCTTTTAATGCTAAGGAGACGACCATAGATCAGACTCCTGGCCAACTAATCAGGAGAGGACTGGTGAGCTAGGGATGAAGTATAAACAACTTCCATGTCACAATCAACAGGGCAAGGTGGTCAAGATGTGCGAGGAAAATGCAGACCATGGAAGTCAACGACCATCGAGCTAGGTCAAGAAAGGTTTCAGTCCTCCATTCTTTTTAAAAAATACATCACTTTACTTCTCCATAAAATAAGCAGATCCAAGCATAAGTCCTAATACATTCTACCATACAAAATGAAGAGAGTGTACCATTTCCTGATCGCCTGCTTTGAATGATGTCCTACATGCTCCGTGCAACTCCCGCTTGTCGACCGACGAGACGTCACCAGTACCTGCCAACCAATGCTAGGGGTACTCTTCTTCCCCCTCAGCCCCTCGAGCCACAAAGGGGCCACACACTCACTATCCAGAGATTTTGACTAGCTCCCAGCTCGCCTCGCAAGGCCGAGCTACCACTCCTCACCGAGATGGGTATCCCAACTCCCATAAGTTAAGTTAGTCAAGTAGATATTTCTGTAGCGTAGCATTACGCAAACAGAAGACGATCCTTTATCCTTCTCCTTCCTTCATTATATAGAGTTTCAAACTTCCTTTCTTTCCTAAAATATCATTTCATTAAAGTTTTAAAAATAAATTCCTAAAAATTACTCTCCGTACAAGTGTCCCCCATCCCCTACATTCCTCCATAATTTAATTTCTTTGATTAATTAATTATCTTTATTTCCCTCACCCGGCTAGAGTTACTCCTAGAATCACTCCTAGGTGTCCACAAATTCTCTTACAAGTTTTAATGGCTTTCCCTATTATTAAATTGCTATTTCAATTTAAATTAGAAAGCTCTTAAATGGTAGATACTTTTTCTAAGTTTGACTTTCCGCTTTTTCCCTTATGTTCCCCATTTTCCCTTTTTATGTTTACCTCTTTTCCTAGTTTCCTAATTTTTTAGATTTTCCCTCTTTCCCCTTTTAATTAGAACTCAAAACGGCAGGTGTGGAAATTAACCCTTTTTCCCTTTTCTCATTTAATTAGTATTTTAAAATTATCAAAATAATAAAACCATTAATTTCCCTTTTTCTTTTAAATTTTATTCCAACAGATTTTTTTTTTAATGAATAAATTAAATTTCTTATTCACTTCATGTTACAAGATTTAACGAAGGTCGTAATTATTATTTATATGGTTTTTATTTTTATTATTATTATTGTTATTTTTTTTATAGAGAGATAAAATTTTACCACTAGCATAGTTTAGACTTAAACCCTAAATTTTCGTACAGGGCGACATTTAATTAGGGAATTTTTTTTTAAATTTTCTTAGCACATTATTTGTCCTAAGTCCATGTAGGTTCATTACTCTATCATCAAGAATGTGTTGTACCCTTCAGGACACACTAGGTGCTCCAAGGGTTCCACTCACCTTAATCTATTTCCCTTGCGCGATGTGCCCTTCAAGACGCACTACGTGCTCCAAGGGTGCCACTGGCCTCTTGACTGACTTGGTAGACATAAATAACCCTTGGAGTCAATAATCTGGTAGGTGAACTTGTGGGAGACTAAGGGCCTCTAAGGAATAAGGCCCCTTCCTTATTGCACGCCCTTTAGATTCATTGTGAGCGACTGTCGCAGTCTTCCCTCACGGCATCGTGGGTCCTCTCAAATTAGGTAATCATTAACCTACAGTTTGAGCCATGGCGGGAGTGCTAGTAGGCTATGGCAGGGATGTTGTCCACACCTCTCCCTCAACATCTCTGGTAGTCGTGCATGACCCCTTTACTCCCCATGTGATTCTGATCGACAAGCTATCATCATCCTGCATCATCAACAAATCATGTCAGAATATATCCATATCATATCATCTAATCAGATGCGCTAATATCATAGTAAAAACAATCAAACCCCAATGGTACACTCCATGAATCAATCTGGATTCCAAGGGGTTCCATCGATGCCTCTGCATCCTCGAGGTCCAAAATCCTGAGCACTCAGTAAAACCGAGTCAATAGAACCTATCTATGTCAAAGCAATAAAACAACATGTCATCAACACATAACGCCTCATAACCAAAATCAAAAGTTTTAATAGCATAATAATCTGGATCACTTGCAAGAAAGTGTCCTCAAAGAAGAAGTTCGCTCAGTGCATCAGAGTGGGATGTTACACAATTCCCACAAGAAGTGGGTGCATATACCTCCCTAATGGTTGGTCCACAAGGTATATGCTCAACTCCCCCCTCTACATTTATGACTTGAGCCATCAATTGGATCCCCAAAAGAAGTGGCTCATGATCTCCAGGATGTTGACTATGTGTATAATCAAAAGTCTATAATTCATATGACTCATCAATTCCATGAAAATTTGAATGCTCCTCATGCTCGAACATCAAAATAATCTCCTCCATAAAACCATAAGTACCACTAACATCCTCATGTGCCCTGATTTCCATAGATGGCTAAAAGGATGAAGAATGTGCAAAACTCAACTCCATATGAAGCTCATGTGAAATATTCCCAATTTCCTATTCATCATCCCTCATACACAACTCCCTAAAAATCAGTTCGACATCCAAATAATAATCATCCAACACCAAATATTCATCATATTTTGGTGCTAATACACCTATCTCCTCATAAGCATCACTATTAAGGTAGTATGTTGAATCATCAACATTGGTTGATCGCAAACATGAATCATATGTGCTATCAACATGTCCATCATATGGACTGGTGTCACTAGCCTCACAAGATATATCTAATGATCTATCAAAAGCTATTGTTTTTTCAACCTCATTACACAATCCTTCACCATGCACATCTAAAAATTTAACCTATGGTTCTATCAAATTTTCCTCCTAAGATGAGGCATCCCCATTACAAACCAATTCATATTTGATGGTGCAAAAGTCCTTTAATAACGTGAAAATCATCACCAAGCACCTCATACTCCCGTAAATAATATGTCATCCCTTCATTCTTATAACCAACTCATGAGTGAGTCTCCAACAACTCATGATGCTCTAACAATATTGTTATATTTCGTTTAGTTTCTTGAGAGACTTGCCAAACATTTTCCATGAGTTTTAGATTTCTCTTTATCTTGATTAAACCCATGAGTGAAAACCTCGTTACCTAATTACCCTACTGAAATGGAAAGGTATAAGTGATGGTAACTTATTGGTAACAATCTAAAAAAATCTTTTCACTATTTTTCCCCCTCAAGATGGCAGGATGCACAACTCTGATACCACTATAATATACACCCTTATGGTTTTTATAAAATTATTCCTACTATTGTAACATTCTAGTGGCTTATTGGGTCACGAGGTTCATCAAACAGTTCACCCACAACCTCAAAACCCATTGTAATATCTCTCTTGCTAATGTCATTATGTTATTAGGTGATTTTATGGTTCAATTCTTTTGACAAACACTTAGTTGGCATGCACTATAACCCTACTATAATACCCCCTTATTTTCTACTATAGCTTTTTAGGTGTTTTTCTAGTCCGTGTTTTTTGTCAAACACTTCATTTGCATACTATAAACCTTATATAAAGACCAATTTTCCTACTGCTAATTTGAGGTGCTTGTTGGTTGTTTTATTGATGTGGGTTTCAATGAAAATATAAGGGTTTGATGCCACATAAATATATAAAATGTATACAAAACAATTATAGAACAAGATTGCAACCCAAAATACTCATCCAACTAACCAATGACACCAAATCTCATTCTCATTTATTAATATCCAAACATGTTATGGATGCAGAGAAGTATAGAGGTTTAGATATTTCCTCCAAGTTTATGTCTCCTTAGATACCAAATAGGCCATGTCAAGAGTTATAGTACTCCACAAAAAATGAGCTCAACAATAATACAACCTCCAACAGTAAAAACTCATCCACAATAAGAAGAAACAGTCCCAACTATGAGAGAACCTAGACACAATGAGAAATATCTGTCCACCAAGAGAAGAACTCGTCCCACATAAGAAGTTTCAACCTATAAACAAGTAAACTCAACCATGGAAGTGGAAATAAACCCTTAAAACTAATAACTCGGCCCCCTTGATGAGAAATGCACCCATGCAATTAGATGAACTCATCCCTACAAAGAAACTTTCCCCTAATATCCCTAACATGAACCAACAAGTAGATCATTTGACCAAAAAAGGCTCTGCGATAAATCAACCTGATTAAGTGAATGGAACCTCACACACAATAAGAACTCTCCCTTGCAAACAAGAAGTTATCCTGCATTAGAAACCCGACCCCTAGAAAATATATGACTTCCACAAACCCCAAAACTCCTAAAAAATGATGGATCTCTTCCACACAATAGAAACAAGTGGAAAAATTGAATGGTTTCCCCAACGAGATGGATAAGGTGGATCTCTCACCATTGAAACCTAATTAGCTAGTGTGGAATCTTTCACTACCAAAACCAGTCCAAAGAAGGTTTTACTCCAAACCCTTAAAGGCTCCAAGATATCTCTAAATCAAATGAAAATAATCATCAACATAATGATATAATGAGCTCTCATATTTCTTTTATCTTCCCTTTCACCTTTTTGTTTACCCTTTTACCTTTTTACCCTCAAGTGTATTTTTAATGTATCTTTAGTAAAATCACTTTATTAAGTTATTAACCCTTTTAATCCAAAAAGTGATTTACTTGAGTTTAAAGGATTTTTGGGCTCTATAAATCACTTTTCATTCGCTCCAACACTTAGATCTCTTCATTCGGGTTCCAATGAGATATTACAACAAGTTAACCCTCTTAGATAATTTATTGAAATGCAAATCTTAGTGTAATCCAATAAATTGTGCTCAATAATACTCCCAAATTATGGGAATGGTCAAAATGCAACATAATTGAAATCTAACTACATAGGAATGATCATGATGATGAAATATGATAAGTGGGCCTATGAACGAATAAAATAATTCCTCTAAACATCCTGAGATCATTTTTAACCTCAAATTACCCCTATAGTGAGGCTAACATAAACCCATAAGGTCATCTCCAACTGCAAAGCAAGGGAATCCAAAAATGGGGACATTACACAATCATGTTACCACTTCTTGTAACGTTTTTCAAGATGGGTAAAGAGGTACTCCACAAAGAAATCTTCTATAAATAAATTTTTAGAGTATGAAAATAGTAGTAGACAAGTTTATGGGTATCATTATCATGCACATGAGTTGAGGTGTTATTCCAAGAGGGAGACAAAGTTGAGCCAACATGAGAACAAAATTGAAATTGAGTCAATATGTTGCAACAACAAGGTCATGGAAAGATGCTTATTATTCTAGGCAACTAATAAAGTGTAATAGAAATTCTTGTTATGAAGTGGAAGGGCCAATAACAACAAGGTTTCTTGTTTGTTGTCAGTATAATGTAGTACTCAAGGAGTTGGTCTCAAGGATATACAAACATGGTTTCTATCCTAATGGATTTGCAAGTGGTAGCCTTGACATGATGCATCATTTATGAGGCTATTTGTATCTCATGAGATGGAAATTTATGTTGTTCAATCCTATAGTAAGAACTTAGGTTTCTGTACAAAATGGATGGGATCTATTAATCTTGTCCTCTTATCATTATATGTTCTAACTAGGGTCAAGAGACAACTTAAAATTATTTTGAGGCCGATGTACTCGAATCCTCTAATTCATAGGGTTTGAATTGTGGAAAATGTTGTCATTGATTCCACTCCATTTGATGAACTTATGTCAATAAAAATCAAGTGCATGAGGTAGAAACTCTATAATAATATTTCTACAAAGTATAATGATTGTATTTTTATCTCAAACATACTACCATGTTTTGCTACGTCGGCCTTAACAAAACTCAGAATCACAATATGATGAATAAGTGGCATGTCTACATGATAAAGGATGGGTGTATCTCATTTACTAAGATTCCATTCAAGTGTAATGGTTTCATAAATAAAATGATTTGAAATATTTTGTTTGTCTACGTAAGTATATGGTCATATAAAATCATGTTGGGCATGAACATCAGAAGTGTGTATGCATACATTTCGATTATTGTATTTTTATTTTCTCTTCCCCTTGAAATTATTATTGTAAGACCTCAATTGATGTGGTACAATTTTTCCAATGTCCTTGTTGTTACTTCATATATAGTATCAATTTAATATATATCTACCATGACTTCATTGAAATCCTATTTTCCTACAATACCTTTAGAAAATGAGGAATTTTGGTCGACTTTGTGAAAGTCAATGAATGGAAATAAGCTTGAGAAGAGTATTGTTTTTCATCCAAGTAAAGAACAATGGATGGATACTAGACAAGTGAGAAAGCAATACCCTAAATTTTTTTCTAAATAAAACAAACTTTTGGTGGAACAAAATATTTTTAATGGGGAGGAGTGATCTAGGAGGATACCCACAACTAATCTAGTTGGTCTTAAATTCCATGCTTCTATTGTCCATCTATTTAAATTTTATCTTCTCTTATGAAGTTTGGATCTCTCCATTGTCAATGAATGTGTGATATATAGATTTTCAATACAACTCTCTAATTGAATTCTAAGTATTCCATACTACTATTAATCCTACTATATCTGTATCCAGGAACCTTCAATATGGAGGCTTACCCAAGATTTCATAGAAAGGTGGGAAAGGAAGTTAAAGAACTTTTCCATCTAAAAGTGAACAATGGACTATACGCTACCGTAGATATTCGCATTGTTAGAATTGCAAGAACCTGAGTTATTTCTCATGAAACTACAAACATGTTTTGGAATGAAAACTTTCATATAAAGTGTGTCCTTACATTTTTTTCTCTGGTCATCAACAACAATAAGGAATTGGACATATCTACAATTTAGTAGTGTGAAAAGTTGATATCCCAACCTTAGAAATTCTTAGTATAAAATTTA
>JZKD02S1747453.1:54393-66966 GCA_000966675.3 Picea glauca
GAATAAATGCCAAACGAAAACTTAGAATAATTATCCATATATGCATAGATAGATAGATAAATATATGTATAGTTTTTGTAACAAAAGTTGCATAACTATTTCCACATCTAACTACTCATACAGTAAGTTTATCAGTGATTGGGCACGTGAGAAATGTAGTAAATCTCTTATTATTATGTCTATGCTAACTGTATGAGGTTGTACAGTCTAGTTATTCCACCCCACAGGGTCCTCTGTTGATATACGATAAGTTTTTTTTTTTGCTAAGGGGAATCGGTAACAACGGTAGTATCGTACTCGCGTGACACAGGGTCGAATCCTGTCAGCTGCCTTATAACCCCTGGGGAGAAACACACATCCCGCAAGCATGCCCTCCAGGTAAAGCGGGGTGAGAATCGACCTTGAGACCTCTTTTTTACATAGTTCCTTCCATTTACACGGACTTGCCAATCGATCTACACCCTTGCGGGTGTTGATATATGATAAGTTGAGAGCAAAGACTCCTTAAATTAAAATACATAATTGGCCCAGTAAGTTGAGAGCAAAGACTCCTAAAATGGGGCTTTCCCTTCCTGCTTGTTCTATAACAATTATAGAGATAACGAATCAACCATCTATACGACCCTGAACAATTTCACCCATGATGATAGAATTATATAATAGAATCATATAATTTCCTTAGAAACGTAGGCCACTCTCTTAAGAGCGGTAAAATGAAAATTGAATACCTTTTCTTGCACATGGCACAGTCCTGAATCTTGAATTTTGAAGGGTCGAAGTCCCTGCAAGGAAAACATAAATTCATCATTAGTAATTATCCAATAGAATTTAAACAAGTGCAACATTTACTAGAGAGAATTAAGAAAGGAAATTTTATAGAAGGTCACTTAGCTTGTGATTTGGGAAAACAGATGCCCTTTTTCCATTCGTGTTTTGGTTGAGAAGACGTTTCTAGGCCGAAGGGGAAAGTGGACCAAGAACATCCTGATGGGTACCCTCACAGTAGTAGGGGTCTCATCATTAGATTGGTTGCCAAGTTGTCTAAATCAAACCTTTCAGGAAATAAGTAATTAAACAACAATAACACCACAAGAATTGCAAATCTAAACTGCAAGGGTTCGCGTGGTATGTGTATGCGGAATGCATGAATCAAGTCCGAGTATCGATTTAAATATTTCATGATGAAGAGAATGCATTGCTCAAAACTTTAAACACAGAGTTAAATACTATATGACAAATACATTTATCAAAGTATAAACATTGATTGACTATCTATGCTGAAGAGAATGCATTGCTCGAATTTATAAATATAGAGTTAATATTATATGTGGAATACGAGGCATCAAATGGTATTTTCCACACACAGACAATGATATTAACAGAGTGAAAGACGTGCACCCCAAATTTAATTGCAGACTTAAATAATTGCATGCAAGAGGGTGCTTCTTAATGAATTATTCAGTGCACAGAACCCCACTTTATATATATAGATATATATCGAATGGAAAATACAATAATCTTTTAAAAATAAATTACTATCATAGGAGTCAGCTAATGGTTTGAAAGAATCTACAGAATGGTGGACTCCCAAGAAAACTCAGTATAAAAATACCCAAGAATGACAAATAAATGTTATAACATCTTATTGAAAGGAAATTTCTTTTAACCAAACAGAGTGGAACATACAACACATGGTGTGGGTTTTCGAGGTGCAGACTCGAGAAAATATTATACACTCATGTTTTCCAGATAAACATCAATATTAGGGAAGAGAATCAATCTGTAAGTCCTTCCCATACCCTACTAAGACAACATTATGGACTAGAACTCTCGCACAAATTCACAGAGACTAAACACGAGGTCACAACGCATAAAGATAGGGGAAACCCATAAAAGAGAATAGAGGAACGGTGAAAAACCATATGAGTAAAATATATACCTTTACCATGATAAAATTCCTGTGGAAGATTGTTGAAGTTAGAAACAAGAAGGTGGAACACTAAGGTTTTAGAAAGGTTTTAGAACAAAACAATAGAAAAGTATCCTTACCTGGTTCGAGGTGGAGACCAGTTAGAAATTTAGTTATCCATTCTTATTTCACCTAGGATGAACCTTATCTATAGAATACACCATATCGACTCTCCACAGACATCATTGGAGAAGTTTTGCAGAGTGACAAATCCGAAAGGAGGGAACAAAACCTAATTAGACCTTTCTGGAAGCAAAGTGAGAGATAATTAATGAACCTGTATCTTGCCATGTGACTATTGGGAGGTGGCCTACTCTTGTTTGGAAATGAAGGCCAGATGACCGAATTTGGAAGGGACCCTGCGCGAACCACCATTAAGTGAATTTACAGATGATTAATGTGACCCTGACAATCACACTTCTATTTCACATGTCGAGTTAATGCAAAGGAGGGCGATGTTTCAGGACTTTACATTTGTAACTATCGAGGTTAAGCTATCATTTCAGTTAGGGTGTAACGATCGATCGATTATCGTTACACAAATCATAAAGAAAGGATGTTACCTTTGGACCCCAACGATATATGACCAACTCCATTAACGCTAAAATGTACCACGAATTAAACTCGTCCGATTTTTCATAATTGGCTAAACTAAGACTAAAAACCCAAAGTCACATCTATAGTAAGAGTGTGTCTTGTGTAGAGAAAATTATATGCATACTAGGACCCTTTATTTCATTTGACCTGGTATATTTTTATACAAATTAATACTATCCAGAAAGGAATGTAAAAGTTGTCGAGACCTTGGGAAATTACCCAACTGAAATGCTCATACCCTAGAAATGAGAATAATGAAAGGCCTTAATAGTATAAACTGCAATATATTAAGGAATTTAATATATTATTAGGTTATATATATATATATATATATATATATATAACCTAAAATTAAGGACATTAAGGAATATATTATTAATATATTAAGGACATTTTGGAATATTGTTAAAACCCTCCATTTATGTTAGAAATGTCAAGGAATTTGAGAGGCTAGGATTGGTAAGGCCATCCCTAGTTATACATATGAATACTATATAACATGAGTGGCCTCAAGAATAAAATCCTCATAACTATAGCAAGGTAGGGAAACATAAGCCCTGCAAAGTTGAATAGAAATGGCATTTTCCCTTTTAACTTGTCCTTACATCCTTTGAATCTGTTGTTCGTAAAGAAAGAGAGTCAATGTCCCTAACAATTTTTTGTTTATTTGGTAAATTTGGGGATCATTACATCATGATATATGGGGATTTTTTAAACTTGGAGACCTATATGTTCACCTTGGAGGAGACCTAGGAGGGTTTACTTCCATGGTTTGAGGAGATTTTTTGAGGATATACCTACTTAGAGGAATTTGGAGGATATATGTTGGAAATTTGACTCACCTTCTTCCCTTATTGATGGAGGCATCCTTCTTTCTTAGCAATATTTCACTTGGATTATTGTACATATGCCTTGACCACCTCATATGTATTCATTTTTACTAGATATTTGGAGGAAAATGTATTTTACTCCTCCATAGGCTAGGATTTTTTGAGCTTCCACTCCTTGAATATTAATTAAGATATATTTCTTGGAGAATATGATTTTACAAAGGTTTCTTTATTTATGGATGATTGTTGTCAGTTCTTGAAGATTCTTCATGTTTTCTATTATTTGTTTCATATTGACTCATGGTGAAATGTTCATGTCTTATACAAGGTAACTATATCAATCCATTGAAGGGTAAAATATACCACTTGGAAGGAATACATTGTAGGGTAATTACACTTTATTCCTTTGTTGGTTTGGTAATTATTTGGTGTCTTTTATTTTCTATACATATGGAAACACTAACAGGAAGCATTAATTTTATTATGTCCTAGTTGATATTGTTCGTGAAGTTTGTTGTGACATCCCCAAAAATAAAGTATTTCTGAAATCTAAAATTTGTTGGAAAATTATTCTGTTTTTAGTAAATTCAAATTTGGAAAAAAATTTCCATTTATGGCAATTCCGAATTTCGAATTTGATAATTGTGATTAAATATTATGACTGTTGGGTAGAGATCTAATTTGACCCAACTAACTATTTGACTATGACACTTGTATAAAAACATAATATTTTATATTGATTGCAGGAAGACAAATGGAACAAGCATGTTAAAATCAGTTGACCATGACTCCATGAGTGGGGAGCATGTTTAAACTACCTCTAGGCTGATTGTTACAAGTGGAAAATCAGATATTTGGCCATTGGAAACCCCTGAAAATAAGGGATTTATAAAGATGCAAAAATTCCCAAGGGAGGGGAAAGACCTAGGCAAAAATATTGTTTTAAATAGCATATGTGAGGAGGCAGGACACTGCCAAGTATGCTAGGGAAAGGAATTACCTCTTGTTGTTATGAACATTGTTTTATGAAGTGTGACACAAGGAGGAGTATGCTAGGAAAATATTTTGACTGCTTGTTGTTATGAACACTTCTTGCTGAGTGTGAGGTAAGAAGAAGTTTTTTTGAAGTTGAACGAAATTGTTGAGGAGGAGTTCCAAGTTACCCCTCATGGATTCATGATTAGGATAGGGGGTGAACATGACAAGTAATTTGGCTACCTTGTTCTACGGTTGGGAGGAACGTGGTTGTTCCCTTTGTCTTTCCATGAATTGGTTCAGATATGTTAAATCTCTCCTTATTTGCTTGGATGATTTTGGGTATCTGATATTATGCATATGTTGGTGTTAAGTTGAAATAATTTCAATGGATGACATATGTTCATTTGTATGAATTTTACAATCAAAGACTAAATGTTGCGAATGATTCCTCCTAAAACTAAAATTCTAGGAAGGATTATCTATGTGTAAATGAACTTGAAAGGAACAGATCTATCTACAAGAGTACATTTATTTTTGTAACTGAAATATTAGGAAGACCTATCTATAAATAATTGGAGTTGAGCAAGTCTGTATATATGTTACATATCGAATTATATATATAATGACAATTTATTATCTGCTATAGGAACAATTGTATCTGTATGGTTTTTTGTATGTTATCTGTTGAAGAATCATCTATTCTATTAAATAATATACCTATATTACTACTATATCGGTGACTCGTTGTCATCATAGGACCAATGTATAAATGTACAAGTTTATAAACAACATATATTATCTGTAGTAGTAATAGAACTGAATCTGGACAA
Organism: Picea glauca; assembly: GCA_000966675.3. NCBI lineage: Eukaryota > Viridiplantae > Streptophyta > Pinopsida > Pinales > Pinaceae > Picea > Picea glauca. The sequence goes on from JZKD02S1747453.1 coordinate 59,598, forward strand.
TAAACGATATTACAAAACTATTGTGTTTTAATTGTGCCAAGGATAGATCTATTCTGCTCGAAGCATTAAATTCATCATGCAAATTCCAAAACTTCAAGTCCTGGAAAAACCTTCTACCTATCATGAGATCATCATGAGTCATATGACTTCAAGTGTTCAATTTCTGTAGTGGATTTTCAAACATGTGCAAACATTTATAGAAAACTAGAAAGAATTTTAGGACTATTATATCAAGTTTAACTGTACATATTTAAAGGCCCGTTACTATAATAAGGGGCTTACGAAGTATCAAACAACTATATGATTGCAATTATGAATATATATGTGTAAATGTTCATTCAGTAATCGTTATAATGGATGGCATAGAGTTGGTAGCATACAATTGTAAAGACTGAAGCTTATAGTGAGTAATTGAAGTGAAATCTTCTAACAACCATACCAAATGACTAAATAATCAAAATATGGCTATATATAGATACGGGTATATAGATAACGTCGATATATGTATATGTAAAGGAATATGCCAGAATGAAAATGCAGAGTCATGTCCATAATTCATGTTACACTAATAATCTCAGACTCTTCTTAATACCTAAGGCTTAGATTCTAGCCGCACCGACTTTGACAAGAAAATGATTAAATAAGACATTCGAATGTTCAAAACACAAGGCATTTAGTTCCAGAAAACTTTGAGTACACTCGAATTGAGCACAAAAGAAAAATCAATCTAAACTATTATAGATCCAGGATAAAACATTACAAGAGAAAACACAAGTGTTTTTATTTAAAAACACTGTTTTAGGTATGTCGAGGATCTACGATGCCCAAAATAAATTGAAGTAATGCTACAGGAAATGGAAATAAGATACCATATTCATAATTTATTTTATTTCAGAAATGTCGAGTAAACAGTCCCAGTGTATGAAAGAAATAAGTCATATTTTTCCTTTCGAATAATGCTTCATATAAGACATAGTAAAAAATCAATTTAATCCTTGGGTAATTATACAAAATTTAAAGTTGACTCTTGGAACTCGACTGTGAGAATGATTAACGAAGTTAAAATCTAGCACACAGCAAGCCAATTACAGAAATGGTTCCTTAGTTGAACCCTTTTACCGTTAACTGTCTAGGCCTTCTTGGAAGGAGAAAAATGGAACCCGAGTACCTCTTAAGGGGGGTGAAATCTTTGTGTGTTTCCTTACATGGTCAAAACCCCTGCACAGAGTTGTGAGGAACACCATTAAAGATTTTTTCAACAAAAATACAAATAAAATAAAAACGACTAACACTAGGAAAGAATTCACCAAAGTAATACTTAACTTAAGTGGAGGGATCTGGTATCATTTGCCATCGCAAGGAGCCACGTAACTCTCCAGACTCGGAAGGGGAAGAGGATACCTAGACATCCTAATGGGTACCCTCACAAAAGAAAGGGTCCCACCATTAGCATTAAGAATCAATGAATGACCGAAGAAAGAACAGAACAAAGAACAAATACACGAATGTTGGAATGTCACCAAATTGCATAATAAGCATAAAATCAAGAACCATCTTATAGAAATATAAATAAACAATAAAACAGTACCAATGATCCATATAACACTCTGCAAATAAGTTTTAAGGAAATGCAGGGTCAACACAATTCCAAAACCCCAAACGTGCATGCCCTTGTAAGACACTCGGAAAAGAGTAAAGGGGGGCACACATAACATAACCCAAACATCTTTAAATTCAGTCAAAGTATAATCCTTGCTTAAGGGTTAGGCCAACTATTATTTTCTGGGAGACTCTCAAATAAGGAAAAAATACAGTCTTACAAATTTATCGAGAAGTATTGGGAGAACAGTGATAGATGAACCCCTTTTTTCACAACCCGGATAGAAATAACTTGCCAGAGAGGTTCCAGTATCATGAAAAATAGGTATAGCATATAGGCATGTATAAGACCCCAACCAAATAAACTTATGATTTCTTTTCTAATGAAGCATAACATGGAATAGTAACAAAAATAATGATGAATACAGGAGGAGAGAAAGAAGGGCCTACGGGCAAGATACAAGAGAATACCAGAATAATAAGTCGTAAAAGGACAAAAGAGAACCTACAGTAAAATTATATTTTAGGATAGACACATACCGAAAAGGAGTAATATGGGAGATTCTCCAAGCCACCATGCCCCACGCAGAGTAAAGTCAAGAAACAGAGGAAAAGTGCAAGATTCAACTCAGATTAGATTGGCACAAAGATGACAATGAATCATGAATGCTACCCTAAGACATGAACCCCGACGCATATTTAATGTGGTGGGTACGATGAGAAAATGCACCATGTGACAACAGTGATCTAGAGTGCTTGGGTTGGACGAGGGTACATGGTGACTCTTGTTTCTCCTCCACCTCCTTTAATGGGTGGTTAGATAATTAAATCTGATTGTCAATGCATCTAGTCACATTTAATAAATTTAAGAGGACAAGTAGGGATCTCCTCAAAACCCTATTACTAGTAGTCCATTTAGTGTCAGCTGTTGGAGTTAGTTAAGTCTGGAAATGATTAATCAACTTCCAGCTTAGGGTTCGCTTCCAACTAAGAGTTTATTGGGTTACAAACTCTCAGTCAACAGAAGAATTTCCAAGAAAGTCCTCAAAGTCCATGGTCACCTTTATCAAAATCCAAACCAATAAAATCCAACGACAAAGCAAATATTTCGACTCCCTTTCCTTGTTTTATAAAGTTCTCGGCATCTTAAAGTTTAAGATTGTGCATGCATATGAAGGTGGATGTTAAAGAAGAGGTTGCAATCCTAAGTCCTAGGCCTATGTCTATGTCTGCATTACTACAAAAAAAAAATTGTACATTTAACCACTTACAAAGACGAGTATAATTTAAATGAAAGTTGAAGAGTAAAGCACTAGACTATGGATCTGTAATGTTAGGAGAGAGAAATTGAATACATAGGGTATCACAGTCTTAAATATTAAGGATTGTTCCCTTATTATAAATCTATCATACAGATTTAGAGCATAATGCTCTTAGAAGAAAACAAAAATATGACGAAATTGAGGTTTATTACATATAGTATCAGAGCCAAAGTTACAACACTAGACCTAAATAGGGCCACTATAGTTTCTTTATATATACTCGATTTAAGAAAAACTAATAAGGCTTTTTGTTAAAAACAAAAAACCTTTTTTGTTTGTGTGAATTATGGCATCTCAGAATGATGCAGAAATCATAATGGAAGGGGATCCAAAGCAAGGACCTCTGGGAGATCCAGGACATAATAGTGATAGAATCTCACCTACGGAAGTACTGGAAACAATGAGGAATATTATTGTTGAGCTGCAGGTTTTCAAAGAAGACAATGAGAAACTAAAGAAAGCACAGCAGGAACAACAGGAGATAAATGAAGTCCTGTTGCGCAGCATAGTAACCAAAAAAAGCCCAAAGGACGATAATCATGAAGAAGAGGTCAATAAGAGGGCCTCTAAGAACTCTGATCCTGAAGAAGGAAAAGAGGACAACTCATCTGAGGGTACCCCTTCAGTTGAAGATAAAGAAAATCCAGACAAAAAGAGGAAACAAGTATATCATCTTGAAGGGGAATTCAAGAAGACTAAACCTGCTACATTTGATGGGGAATCCAGAACACGTGAGGAAGTTGAGGCATGGTTATTAGATATCAAAAAATATTTCCAAATATACAACTATTCCAACAATATGAAAGTCAGAATGGCCATTTACAATTTGAAAGGAAAGGCCAGCATCTGGTGGCAAGATCTGAATTTGGCAAAGGGATTAAAATAAAAATAGATGGAATGGTACGACTTCAATAAATATTTCAAAAAACAGTACCTATCTCAAAGCTACTATGAAAAAAAATGAAAGAATTTTACGAGTTAAGACTTGGGCATATAACAATGGAAGACCTTATAAATAAATTCTTGTAATTACTAAGGTTTGTACCTTACATCCAGGAGGATAAGGTGAAAATATAGCGATTTCTAAGTTGTTTACCATAGTCCTATAGGGACATAATTGAGTTTGACAACCCCAAATCCTTGAGTGAAGTATTCAAGAAAGCATGAATTTGATACGACCAATATAAACAATGGATAGAGTTTCCCAAAGCCTGTAAGGATAAGAAACAAGATCGAATGAACCAACGGAAGAAGGGATACCATCCAGCTCCCCACCGGAATGCAGCAAAAATATTTATGAGAAAATATTTTCACTCGAACCATCTGAATATGCAAGGTAGTGGTAAACCGACAAATCTGGGAATGAAGAAGTTTGGGGACAGCCCCCGTGAACCGTTAAAGTGTTGGGAATGTGGAGAACCTCACCTAAGGAGGAATTGTCCACGTTTAATTTCGAAAAACCAAATTGTTGTTCATAACTTGCAGGAAGCCTCGAATGTGGGTGATGTGGGCAGAAGCGTACATCGGATAAATGCAGACATAGATGGTTGACAAGCTGACTACCAATCCTCTATGGTAGAAATCGAAGGTAAAATCAATGACACTTGAATTTCTATGTTAATTGACCATGGAGCTACATTAAGTTATATTAGTCCTGGTATAGTAGATTCAAATAAAATTAAGAAACTGAAGCATGAAAAATCATGGTTGGTACAACTAGCTACCGGAACTAAAAGGAAAGTAGTTGAATTTATTTCTGATTTTGAGTTCAACTTAGATGGTCAAAACATAAGGACAAATCAGAACATCCTACCTCTAGGATCTTATGATATGATTATCGGAATGGATTGGTTGGAAAAGAACAAGGAAGTACTTGATTGCTATACAAAGACACTTAACTATTGTAATGAACCTCCTCGTTACGACGACGAACCTCTTGACAAGTACAATTTTTTTTTTTTTAGAAAGTGCAAAAACAATGTCTGTGCGTGTGTACAAGGGTAATAAACACATTCGACTCTGTGTCGCTACCCAATGATGAACAAGATGCATACAACGATGAACACAACATGACGACCTAAGACACACATCAAGTATCTGCATGGGATGAACGACCATCAATCAACAAATAAATAAGACATACTACCCGCCCGTCCTACCCTACAATGGTTAGGACCTCCAAGACACATAAGCAATGCTCAAGCCCACCTTCCCATCAATTTTAACCATTTAAGGTCTCAATGTTGATGACTGTTATGAGGAACATGGAGGTGTGTACATCCCACTCGACACAAGCAGACCAAGCACATTACAAGTTTACAACCCAATACCACATTAATTAAAAAGGAAAAACCGCACCCTTAACAAGAAACATAAGAAAATGACTTCGCCACTATCCCGATTAATTGTCAAGTCAAGCTAGTGATAAATGCAGTCTATGTTAATCATCTAGCACGAGCCCACTTAACATGTCTAAATGCAAATATCATTAAGGTATAATCCTTAAAACAATTCATTGGTGAAAATTTTACATTACAAGTGTCGTCAGAGTACCATCCAATTCAATTGCCTTAAAACATTATTATTATTATTATTTGTTGCAACCTGACACTTCCTTATGACGACAAGCCTCACTTGATAAGTGCAGTAATAGAATTTGCTTATTGGAAAATAATTTCTATTTTTAATAAACATATTATACTTAGGAGATATATTTATAATCTCTTTTTATATATTTTCAACAATAAATGTAAGAGTAAAATTCATAACTCTCCACAAGACAACACCAATAATTAGTTACTAAAAGGAAATTTAGCATTTAATAAATATTTGATATTTCTCCTTATAATCTTGTTTTTACTAAAATAATATAAGATTAAGAACATACTCCATTACACCAAATTCCTTTCCTACATGGTCCTTCATATCTTATGGTAATATTAACTCCTTGGTTTTATTAATAGAATAAGAACACGCCCTAACTCACCAAACTTTTTATACAAGGTCCTTCATATCCTTGTATTAATTGCATGCCTAGATATATTGCTAAAATTATACAAAAACTTAACTGCAATAACCATGTCGTTTTTATTAATATTTAGATGCTTACCTTCCTTGTTTTAATCTCTACATTCATTTCTAAGGTATAATTTCAATTCTCAGGACTATCTCTAGAGGTTTCATAGCCTTTTCTTATTTATCTCTCTTCAAAAACCTATGTAATATGTAGGATATGCAATTTAATAAAATATTTTTATAAAAGGGTTAAATATGAACATATTTTGTTAAGGTATTATTATTAATAATATAAAACGTAACTTATTCCATTTCTTATTTATATTACTTTCAAGTATTTAGACTTACAACACTTATTTCGCTGGGATACTTTTATTTCTACCATAATCAAATATCCCAATGGAATTGTAAAAGTTTATTGATTCAATTTTGTTTACTTATTTTATATGTTATCTTAGCATGTCACGAGATAACAATTTTTTTTATCACTGTAACTACAATCATTGATGTAAGTGTTTAATACCTCATTTTTAAAAGATAATGAAACTCTTCACCATACTACCCTCTTGGATCGCTACTTTCCATTACATTTAATAATGTTGTCTGGCATAAATGAGAATCAGTTCAATAAGGAATTACCAGCATCAATGCAATCGACAATCAATACTGGCCATGCAATACTAAATATAAGGCATTACCAAAATATAAGGGATCACTGCTTTATTCGTTAAACAAGGCTAAATTAAAGCATTTCTCAAATTAAGAACTGATTGTTGCGTGACAGCCATACCGAAATTTAAGAATTACCAGCCTCACTGAAATAGAGAATTATTGCACTAAATTAGAATCAAAGCATTCCAGAATTTAAGCAAACAAATAAGAGCAATACAGAATGCTAAGAGAAACACATAATCAAGAGGTATTGAATCAACGCAATACATAATACGATTTTTCAGTAACAATTTCACCAAAAAGATTTGCTAGAATGAATTTTCCAGGACAAATCTTACAAAACGAAAATGCGAGAGAGGAATTTTTCAGGACCAGTCCTTCAAACAAAATTGCCAGAGAAGAATTTTTCAGAACCAATCTTTCAAAACGAAAATGCCAAAGATGAATTATTCAGAACCAATCCTTCAAAACGAAATTTCCAGAGATGAATTTTTCTTAACCAATCTTTCAAAACGAATTTGCTAGAGATGAATTATTCAGAACCAATCCTTCAAAACGAAATTGTCAGAGATAATTTTTTCAGAACCAATCTTTCAAAACGGAATTTCCAGAGATGAATTTTTCAGATCCAATCTTTCAAAATGAAACTGCCAGAGATGAATTATTCAGAGCCAATCCTTCAAAACGAAATTGCCAGAGATGAATTTTGCCAGAACGAATGCACCATTACACCATTACAGAACGAGTTCGAATTTTTCTTC
>JZKD02S1747464.1:14265-30798 GCA_000966675.3 Picea glauca
TCAACATCTATTACTTGTTTCATCTCTTAAACTGTGATTTTCAAGATGTTTCTTAGCTATATTCAGTTTATATGCAAACAGAGAAAATAAGAAAAAAAAAATGAAAAACAAAAAAGACAAATAGAAAACTACAAGTGCGGAGTTGCATACCAATTCCGCTATGTATCCTTCAACCTTATTCTTTTCAAATTCAATCCCCCTAGTCGCCACAGCGTATGACAAGCAAACAAACGTACAATAAATAGTGAACCAAACATAAGAGACAATGCAAATAAATAACACTATAAATTTGCTGAGCACAAAGACTGAGTATTCAAGGTATATCATTTTTTAACCTATTCCTAGCATGCATCCTACAAGTTTTTCAAAGGTAGAAGATTCTTTGCAAGACACAAAGGACATGACAAACGCAACACGTGGATGGAGTTTACCCTCGCAGTTGCTTGCCCCCTGTGACAACTCCGAATTCGTTTTCTAAACCCCTTTGCATTGCTATTTTTAAACAACTATGGCACGATATCCAAAAAGTGGAAGTCGGAATATGTGATTGGAAGGGAACAACCTAGAAAAAATGCACCAAACGCATGGTTTCCAGGAATAAAAAATAAGAGGAGAACATCATTTTTTAACCTATTCCTCATGTGCATCCTACAAGCTTTTCGGAGGAAGAATATGCTTTGTAAGACACAAAGGACAGGACAAACGCAATAGGTGGATGGAGTTTACCCTGGTAGATGCTTGCCCCCCGTGACAACTCAGAATTCGTTTTCTAAACCCCTTTGCATTGTTATTTTGGAAACAAATATGGCACAATATCTAGAAAGTGGGAGTTGGCATATGTGATTAGAAGGGAACAGCCTGGAAAAAATGCACCAAACGCATGGTTTCCAGGAACAGAAAATAAGAGGAGAACATTCAGTTTTCTTTTTTATATTTCATTGTAGCTGTGACAGATCTGGGTTATGTGTCCAGCATAGACATTCAAAGGGGAACAAGACGTTTGGAAGGGAACAAACTGGAAAATGCACAAAACATATGGTTTCCAGGAACATATAATATGAGGAGAACATTGGGAAAAATGTTCCAAACGTATGGTTTTCAGGAGGAGGATAAATGAGGACTTTTCTTTTCTATATGTCACCACGGCTGCGGCAAAGACGGGTTTTGTATAGAACATTGACATTCAAGAACAAGGAAAATATTATAGTCGTAGCAGCGACACAAAAAGAAGTTCTTCAACATGATTTGGAAATTCTTGCTTGCAAGCTACAAATAGCAAGAAACAAACAAGGAATAGCAACGAAACCATGACACAGAAACTTGCCCGTCAATGAGGGATGACAGAAGCATAGCTCCAAAACCTACAAACTGCAACAACAGGCCCAACTGCTTGCAAAGTTGAAGAACAACAAACTAGTGAACAACCACGAAGAGGTCCAACTGCAGCTGCAGGACCTCAACTTTGAAAATTTAAATCAAACAACAAAAAACATCATCGAACGAACCAACGAACAAGCATCAACCAGTGAACCAGTAATGCCGGTGAAGAACAATATTGCCCAAATTCACTGCAGACAACACTGCATCAAAAAATGGAAGGAAATTGTATTGTAACACACCTGTAGAATAAACATTTAAGGTTGTGAGGGTTGTTAGGTAAACACTTAAGGTTGTTAAAACCATTGAAGGGCATCACGTTGTGCAAACATTTAAGAAAAAATGTAGTGTGGCAGGTATGTTTACATACGCAACAATGAAAAAGCCTCTCGAAGTACACAACAATAAACAAAAATCAAACATAATAACAGTAATAATAAATAATAAATAATAAAAATAGTTCGAACAATGGAGACTATGCTAAAAAAATTTACTCAGAGGACAAAGTAATATGAAAACTATCTATCCATGCTCAAAACTTTGGATATCCAAACATTTCAATATGAATAGTACAAATTCAAAAACACCGTAGATGATAAAAACTTTGGATATGGCAACATCTAAATCATTGGGAATAGTGAAGCTGGTAATAAGACCTCAAATCTATTATGCAAAAATTTGTAGTCAAGCTAAAAACTAATATAATCGCTCTACATCTTAGGTAGGGACTAATAAAGAGATTTAAATTACCATAAAAGAGATTTAAATTCCATAAAATAGGAGTGGGTTTTCATGTAAATATAAGTGATAATATTTATGGAATAAAGTTTTAATAAGATGAGGCCTTTTCTATAAGTTGTCCCAATTGAAATCTTTTTAAATCTTTATTAAATTAATTATGATTTTTTAAATGTTTTATATTTTGGAATGATTAATAATAATTATTGAAATTAATTTTATTTTTTATTTTTTATTTTAATAATCTCAAACTATTCATTTGTTAATGTGGTTATTAATGAAACTATAAAAACCTTCTATAAGTTGGAAATTTTAACTAAATTAAAAATTATAAAAAAAATTAATGTAATATCCATTACTTCTAAAATGTTATTTGAAAATGCAGATAAATCAAACTAGACATAAAAACAAGTTGTTTGTAGACATAAAAATGCAAGTGCAAGTTATATGTAAGAAACATATACTAAGAAAAAAAATATAGTATGTAGCCTTCGTTTCCGTTTCCATTAAAGATGAAAACATAAAAAGTGATATCCTCATAAAATATTTAATTTACATAATACTTCAACAATACTTGCATAACACACATTATAAACTTAAAGACAGAATATAGACACAATGTATCTTAATTCACATGCAGCCTTGAAAGCTTATGAAAACCGATTCCCAAGTTTCCACTCCCTGCATTCTTGTGAAGAGAGATGACATAAAGTAAACTAATTCTACATTCATATTTTTAAAAAGAAGAATCCCATGGCTTTGCTACCGTATAAGATGATGAATACGAAGTGGATAAATAATAAGAAAAGGAAGATACCTGGAAAAAGAAAATGCCTTGGCAAAAAATAATGAGCTATAAGCAGAAGGTGACAAAATGGATTAGCGGACTGTCTGGGCTATCTATCGTTCATCGTTGGTGGAGGAGGAAGCATTGTAATGGCAGAAGTGCAATCGAATCTTAATAAAGTCTTGCTGCTGTTGCAACTCTTGCTTGCCTTATGGCAGATCATGAAGCTCACACCAGTCAGGGCATTCATCCAAGGCGTAATGGGCTAGTTGCTGCGACTGTTGGGCCTGTTTGTCACCAGCTTATTATTGTTATCGGAGAGAGGAGGATTTTAAGGTGGCAGATTTTAGTTTTGATCCCTTCTTTGTAGTATCTTAATTTTTTTTTATCCACTAATTTTTTATCACATCAATCTACTAAAAATAAATTTAAATCCTTATATATATATATGGAAAAATATTTAATATCATTAAATTAATTTCCCTTCATCATAAAAAATATTTTCGTTCATTATCAAAATGCCTTCACACATATTTTACATAATAAATAAATTTTAATAAAATAATTTTTTATAATAATTTTTAAAAACTTAATATTAAAATAAAAATAAAAAATATTATCGATACATGTTTTACATAACAAATTAATTTTAATGAGATGTTTTTATAACTAGCCTAGATTCATCTTAATTTTATATTAAGAGCTTTTAATGTGAGATGTTTTTTATAACTACCCTAGATTCTCATTTAGGTTTATGATTTACATTTTATAGAAATCGCCTATTTAGGTTGGCAATGTATGGTGTATAGCGATTTAGATCGGCATTGTATGTTGTATAGATATTTAGGTTTATGGTTTATAGTGATCATCCATTTAGATTGGAACTCTAGCGGTTTAAAGTGATCATCAATCTTTGTTACATCTAGGTCAAGATTATGTCCATATATTGTTCCTTGACCTTTTTTAAATAAAAAGGTGATTGATTTGTTATACACTCAATCAATATTGTCATGTTTGTTGTCACTATCCACTAACTTGTGAACGATCATTACTATGAAAACTATATGAGTTGTAATTAACATGTGATGGAGGATGTGGACGTATCAATTGATCTTCATGTAACTGTTTCGATAAAATAAATCCAAAGAGTATTTTAGTCTTCCACCTATAATATGTAGGAAAATACCACCCAGCAAGCCCTCTCCCTAAATTCAATAATTTTAGGATTCAAAAGAAAATCTTAGCAAGTTTTAAAATTTAACTTGTTAACCGGTTAAGGTTAAATAACGTATGAGTGTTTATTTTGCGTTGATATTTTCATGCTAATAAAATCAATTTAGGGTTTGGAAATGTTATTTATTTAATTATTTTTTAGTTGGAATGGTTATGGGAAAGGCAATTAATAATTGCAAGGTAGTCTTATTCTAATTAAAATAGTAAGGTTGATGTAAAAGGTTTCATAAAAAGGTTGTAGATTTGTTATAAAAGGTTTCATATAAAGGTTGTTGATTTGTTGTAAAAGGTTTCTAAAAAATGTTTTTAATTATTTATTTTTTTTATGTATTTGAATTTAAGTAATAAATTATAATTTTTTATTTAATATTTTAAAATGAAATAATTTTTTCATCAAAAGTAATTTATATTACTAACAATTATTTTATAAAAGTGATTGATATATGTTGATCAAGTCTTAAGTTTAGTATCTATCGAAGTATATCAACCAATTTTATAAAGTGATTGTTTTTAGTATATATATAATCATAGTTTTTATCTAAATTTGAATCCTAACTATGTTGTGCTTTAATGTCTGGAGTTTTGTTTTAATGCAACCACTAATAGTTATTGGCAAAGAGAATTGCCCAAACAAAACAATAAATTTGATAAGTTTGAAATAATCTATTGATTTAATTTAATGTAAGAAAATTACTTTTAAAGGATCTATCAACTTTTCACAACATAAGAGATTAAACAATACGTAAGATTAGACTAGCAACAAAGGAGATTAAACTTTTCAATGATCAATCAACTTATCACGATAGAGGAGATTAGAGAAATAATCGTTATTGACAAAGAGAATTAATACATCAAGTTATGATGACATGGGAGATAAGAGTGGAGTGAGTTGATTCTGGATTCATTTAATTCTTTTAATTTTTTCAATCAGAAAATGTTTTATTTTATTTATTTTTAAAATTCAGTTATTAAGATTATAAAAAAATATGTTAGAATTTATAGTCGTACTTGCATTGTGATTGGATAGTTTTTTCTACGAATATGGCCATTGGATCCACCCCAAGAAAACATGTTCTTACCTTTGGAGCGAACCAAGAGTTGGAGGCTTGCGTAACCCTAGTCGTCACTGCCATGATTATAATTGGATCTATCTTTGTCATGCCCTAGGACTTGACCTGGGTGTGCACAATCCTTCCACGAGCCAAGACATGCGAAACAAGTGAGTTAGTGGACGCTCAGTTATTTTATAAGTGAAGTTGGGTTACTTGGGCGCGCAACGTGATGCCAAGTACGACTTCACCAAGATGACTTGTGATAGAGGTTAAGTGGTGAATTGACTGAAGAGTTGTTTGGGTGGGTGCCCCATGAAGAAATGGGCACCCCATCAAATAAACAAACAATTGGTGATGACAGGCATGTCGAAAACATGCACACCCAGCAGACCGAATGTAGGAAAATGGGCACCCCATCGTGAACATGGAACTCTCACTGAAAAACTGAAGTTTGGAAAGCTTGGACGCCTTGGGAGTGCACACGCGTGCCAAGGGGAGTTGACCGAACGGTGAAGAAAACAAAGGAAGCATGATGGCTAAGGAATGACGCACCCAAGCAATGGGAGTGTGCCCCTTGATGAGTTGGCTCAACTTGCAAAAATGGACAAATGCCTGAAAGAGCATGTCATCTTGCGAATGAAGTGGCATGTCAGTTGGAACAGGCACATCATTGAGCAAGGGCGCATTCCTATAAAACCAAGTGTGATATTCATTTGGAATTCGACTAATATTGGCTAGGAGACGTCTTTCGTAATCACAGTTGGGGATTTCTATGGTAGCAACCAAGAGGGAGAGACAAGTTGCTTCCCATGGAGCTAAGTAGACCGTTGAGGGTAAATTGGGCTGCCTTGGCGAGGCAAAATGGAAGAAGGTCTATAGAAGTCTTTCATGAAAGGTAGCAACATAATAAACGAACTGTGGAAGAGAAAGAGGGATCACACCAATATGAGGCAAAGGCAAAGTCTGAACCGAGGAAGGGGACATGCACATTGGACAGAATCACAGACGTCACAAAGATGAAGTATGAGGTGACTCGTTCTGCGAAGACAAAAGAAGAATGCACGAAGGAAACTTATTGAATGGTTGTATAACTTTATCAAATGATATGATCGAAATGTCCTTCATGTAAACTTTCTTCATGTGGCACGAGAGTTTAGCTCAACACACTGTTATTCTGTTTTTTGTAAAAATGTCTTTTGGGTATTAGGTCGGTTTGGCCACCCACACATATGTTTCATTTGTACATGTGTATGTATGATTTCTCTTTATTGTTGAATTTAAGTATAAGAAAAACACAAACATAACTTAAGTAACGAATGAAATAAGGTGAATATGTAGTATGAATTAAGTAGTTTGGTGTAGCTTTGTCGTCAAACGAACGATTAAGGTGCCATATGGTGACTAGGAGCATCATGTGATTCTGTTGCTCGACCACAGGCTTGCCAAGCCCATGACAGTCTCTCTGCAAAAATGGGAATGATTTTCGAAGCACTGATCAAGTAAGTGGGAGGCCTGTGGAACCCTAGTTGTCAGTGTCATGATTTTGAATGGTTTTGTCTCTCTACAAATATGGTCGTCAGTGCTTGTTGAGAAGGATGCAATATTATTATATCAAAGGAGATGTTTTGAGTTATCTGTCAAGATTCAAACCTGCTCTTGATATAGAATCAATAAATTAATTGTTTTTCTAGCTGGTATTAAAAAACAACTATATTATATTGAGTTAAAGATGGATATGTGAGAAAAGATTACTTGAAAACTGTGTGTTGATTAGTTGGTTTTATAGTTGGTAATAAAAAAAAACTATACTAAGTGTTAGAAAAACATGATCGCGGAGAAATAAAATAAAACAAATAAGGAAATAAAACGCAGAAGATACACAATAAAATAGAGACACAGATATACGTGATTCACCCAGTGTGGGCTATGTCCACCAGAGAAATTTCCAGGTCCTTCCTTTATTATTATCCAACAAATTGAAGGGATACAACCTACATCACACCTACTCTAAATTCCTTTTATTTCTCTCAAAGTCTCCTCTCTCATAATACAATATTCACAAGTATACATAGCCGCAATACATTTCCCTCATAAAAGAGGGTTTCCTTCTAGGGAAAAAAACCCTAACATAATTTATACCATCAATTATGCGACCTTATAATGAACGGTCTAGATTTACTATAAAATTACAATATACATTTACAAGGAAAGTTTTTCTTCGGGGGCTTCGCCGCCAAACCCCCGCTTGCCACCAAACCCCCCTCTGCACTCCCATGCGTGGATGAGTGTACATTCTTCCAAGGTGTAAATTCTTCATGGGGTATAAACACGGTTGAAAACAAAGACCTCTGAATCAGGAAGATAATCCAACTCCACAACCAACAATATCCCACTTGGAGACTGATCTCAACAACTCCATCGTTGTTGTATATGCTGGACTATGATCCTTCTTGGACCTAGAAAATTTATCATATTCACCTTCATGCTTGAAGACCAACTGAAACTGAGTAGGAACTCAGTTTCTCCCTGGTTACTCCCTTTGTTAACATGTCTGTATGATTCTGGATAGTGTGTATCTTTTTCAACTTTAAATGTTCATCTTCCAAGACGGATCGTATGAAATGGTACTTGAGTTGTATATGCCTAGTCTTTGAATGTAAGGCTGAGTTCTTTGCAAGATGAATGGCACTCTCATTGTCACAATACAATGTGTTATTCTCCTTCTTCTTTCCCAATTCCTCTATAAACCTATGTAACCAAATCATTTCTTTACTAGCCTATGTAGCAGCAACATACTCTTCTTCTGTTGTTGAAAGTGCAACAACCTTTTGCAGTTTCTAAATCCAACTTAATGTTGTTCCACCTATAGTAAAAACATATCATGTGGTGTTCCTCATGTTATCTTTATCACCTGCCATATATGAATCAACATATCCCTGTAGAACATTTTTTGAACCTCCAAAACATAATGCATGAGTAGCAGTACCTCCCAAATACTTGGGAATCCACTTTATTACCTGCCAATGTTCTTTACCAGGATTGTCCATATACCTTCTCACAACTCCCACTTCATGTGCAATATCTGGTCTTGTGCAAACCATATCATACATCAAGATGTCAAATGTTGATGAATAAGGGACCCTGGAGATGTATTCTATCTCCTCATGTGTCTTGGGACACATTTCCTTAGTTAATTTGAAATGGTTGGCCAAATTTTTTCGAAGTGGTTTTGCATTTTACATTCTAAACCTCTCCAACACCTTCTCTATGTACTCACCCTGAGACAATGTCAATTTGCAATTTTTCTCATTTCGTGTTATTCTCGTACCAAGGATTTTCTTTGCAGCACCCAAATCCTTCATCGCAAATGAATTATATAAATTCTTCTTGAGCACATTTATATCCTGCATATTAGACCCTACAACAAGAATGTCATCTACATACAATAGCAAGATAATATAGCTTCCATTTTCTACCCT
This sequence comes from Picea glauca, assembly GCA_000966675.3. Classification (NCBI taxonomy): domain Eukaryota; kingdom Viridiplantae; phylum Streptophyta; class Pinopsida; order Pinales; family Pinaceae; genus Picea; species Picea glauca. The sequence continues at coordinate 22,932 of JZKD02S1747464.1, forward strand.
TTTAAAATAAACACAGTGATCAGAATGACATCTACTATAACCTTGTTCTGTCATAAACCTATCAAACTTCAAATACCACTACCTTGGAGCTTTCTTTATGCCATACAAGCTATTCTTCAACTTGCATACCAAATCCTCCTTTCCTTTGACCTCATACCCATGTGGTTGTTGCATATAAATCTCTTCCTCCAAATCCCCATGGAGAAAAGTTGTTTTTACATCTAATTGTTCAAGATTCAAATCTTCTACTGCCACAAGACTTAAAATAGTCCTAATTGAAATCTATACCTTTCTTTTGTGCAAAACCATTTACAACAAGTCTAGCCTTGTATCAATTTTTGCCTCCATCTTCTTCCTTCAACTTGTAAACCCATTTATTTTGTAATGCTCGTTTTCCTGCAGGCAATTGAACCAAATCCCAAGTCTAGTTATTTACCAAGGAATCCATTTCCTCTTTCATGCCTTGCTCCCACTTATTTTTGGTGTCTACCTGCATTGCATCTTCATAACATTTTGGTTCACCAAAATCAGTCAACAATAAATAATACAATGAAGGATAGTGTCGTTCAGGGGGTCTACTTAACCTGGTAGATATTCTAACAACACTTGCAGGAGTTTGAGGTACCTTCTGATCCTATTGTTGTACATTTTGATTTCCTGATACCTTTGGAATTTCTTTTTTAGTGATCTTATCAAGCACTATGTATTATGGCTTTTCTTTTTCATGTTTCTTTCCCTACAACTGGTCTTTGTACATGACTTTATCATTGAATATGACATCTCTACTCCTAATGATATTGTTATTTTCATAATCCCATAAGAGATAACCAAAATAATTAACATAGTATCCAATAAAGGTACACTTCTTGGATTTTTCCTCAAGCTTTGTTCTATTTTCCTTAGAAATATGGACAAATTATTCACAACCAAAAGTCTTCAAAAAAGAATAGTTTACCTTTTTACTTGTCCATGCCTCCTCTGCAATTCTAATCCAAAGAGCTTGAAGGTCCTATGTTTATTAAGAAAACAGTAGTATCTACATCATCTCCCAAGAACTGTAAGGGAAAACCATCATGCAATCCCATACTCCTTGCATGCTCCATGATTTTCATGTTCATCCTTTCTGACACACCATTTTCTTGTGGTGTTCCAAGAAGTGTCTTCTCTCTACAAATCTCATGGTATGAACAGTAATCATCAAACTCTTTGTTGCAATATTCACCTCCATTGTATGATCTGAGATAGTTTAACCTTTTTCATGTTTCATTCTCAACCAAAGCTTTCCATTTCTTAAAAGTATCAAAAGCATCAGATTTTTGTTGAATGCAATAAACCCAAGTTTTTCTAGTTGCATCATCAATAAAAGTAACATGATAACGAGAGCCACCAAGAGATGATACCTGAGTTGGTCCCCATACATCTATATGCACAAGCTCTAACCTTTCACTCCTCTTTTCTTTTTCGACTCTGAGAAATCTGACACTCTTTTGTTTTTCATAAACACAATGCTCACAAAAATACAAATCAATTTGTTTAAGATCTCTCAACAAATTTCTTTTGTGAAGTATTTTCATCCTCTTCTCACTCATGTGTCCAAACCTATAATGCCATAATGTTGTATCCACTCCTGTAGAAGCTAAAGAGATAGAAGAGTCATTATTACCAGTACATAAATACAATGTACCTACCTTCTCTCCTTTTGCTATCACCAATGATCCTTTGGTGACCCTCCACACCTTATCTATAAATATGGATATACAACCTTCACTTTCCAACTGCCCTATTGAAATTATATTTTTCCTTAGATATGGAACATGTCTTACCTCTTTCAACAACCATTGGTTTCCAGTGCTTTGCTTTATTTTTACCTTTCCCATTCCAACAATTTTGCATGGTGCATCATCACCCAAATGAACCTGTCCAAACTCACCTTGAACATAATCTAGAAAATGTTTCCTATGGGGTGTGGCATGAAATGAAGCCCCTGAATCTACTACCCAAGACTTAGAAATATTATCTACAAAAAGAATCAAAGCATCTTGTAACACATCACCTGTTACATTTGGTTCCTGATTTTTCTCCCGATGTCCATCTATTTGTTTCTTTGGAGCTCTGGAACCTTTCTTCAGATGTCCTTTCTTCCCACAATTCCAACACTCTATCTTTCTAAATATGGATTTGGATCTCCTCTTCCTAGAATTCTCGTGGTTCCCTGAGCCCTTTCCTCTATCCTTTTGTCTTCGCCTATTCTCCATGTTTAATGCATTACCTGATGTCTCACCTTTGTTTTTTTATCACATTTCCTCGCTAAAGATAACACTAACAACATCATCAAATTTTAAAGTGTTTGAACCAGAGACAAAGTTAATTACAACCATGACCAAGCCATTCCATCTTTTTGGCAATGAGCACAAGATTAGAAGATCCCTAACCTCATCATCAAAGTCCATTTTTACAGAACTTAGTTGATGAGTAACCGTATTAAATTCATTTAAATGATCTGCAACAGACCCACCTTCTGACATCTTCATATTAAATAATATCTTAATTAGAAATACCTTATTGGACGTCGATGGTTTTTCATACAATTTAGCCGATGCATCCATTATCTCCTTCATTGTCTTTTCTTTCAAAATATTTAATTATGTATCCCAGACAAGGAAGAAGTATTACACAGGAACCCTAGGCAAACATTTCAACAGTGTGAAGTAACTAAGACCAAAGAAGAAAAGACTCAGAATGATAAAATCATTACCGAGATGATTCTCACTGGAAAGAAGGATAGAAAATTAAGAAAGAAAAGGGATAATATTGAAAGGTTACAGGAGGTTCTAGAAGAGACCTCATAGAAAAAAAAAATTACAGAATTGGAGCTTCGCCGAGATATCAAAACAGCAACATGGAGTACTTCACCATGACGAAGTAATATAGTCGTTGGACTGATATATCCGTTTGACTTCCACTCTGAACAGGCAGAAAAGCAATAAAGAGGCATCATCAGACCGTTGGGCCGCGCCATAATGGATCGAACATGAGTTAATGGAGGGTCATGACCATTATGAGCCAACCGTTATTGACTCACCTATTTAGCTCTTTGCGCCATGCACAAAGAACACTTTTTCCAAATCAAGAATTTGAGCTCGCAACCTTGATTAAGATTGTCCATTGATCATTACGCTCTTCCTTTCCATCTTATTGTCATGTCTACATTACTTCGTGAACCTGATATTATTAACCCCGAGCGCGTATGTCCGAGGAGCTTAGTGCACTTGAAGAATCTGCGAAGGAAGTACTCGTTGATCTCAGGACCGAGAAAGTCATGTCAAAAAGAAGGATGTCTGCAGGTGTACGAGCATCATCGACAGGAGGAGTCCAAGCTTCTCCATCGACTGCTCGCAGAGCAGGAACTTCCAGAATCACGATAGAGACGAGAACGAAGCATAGAGACGATCTCACGAATTCCAAGTTGATTCTGAGCATCTTACCTGCATATATACCTCCTCTGAGCGGCGCAGTGAACAGAGACAGTGTGCCCATGGATTTTGAGTATGCTTTGGTCACTGCATACCTCCCGAAAGGGGTGCAAACAGTTCGTGCCGACTAGGATAAGCTCGTAGCACTGAAGTTTAGCGACTTTAACCTCGATGACAGAAAGTCTTACAGCATGCTCACCGCGCATACATATTTGACCAGGACTAAAGGAAAGAAATCCAAGATTATCCTACATTCATGGACCCAGAACCTTATGCAATCCACACTGGTCAATGTGATGAAGATCCCGCACTTTGGCAGACACCAAGAAGTGAACGCCTGTGTCAAATTGTTGTTTTCAAGTTACCACAGAGGATACTTATGGTTGAACTGCTGCATCACTATGGATCTAACCTTGATCAATCATATCATCGAGCTTAGCATGCAAGGCCATGACCCACAGGATTTTTACCCTGGAAAAACCTCAGACTGAGCATTAGCACAGAGGATCAAAGAGACTTATGGAGATGTCGAGAAGGGCACATGAGGCTACAAGGTAGCCTCTATCTAGAGTGGCGCAGTGCGCATTGCATGTCAGTTGATAGTAGGCAAGCTAGTTCGCAAGAACTAACCAACCCAAGTGACTGGATTCGTCGTTGACCTCGCAGGGAAGTGTGCAGAAGGACTTCAGATGAATTGGGCGCAGTACCTGGTCAACCAATTGGAACTGGACTGCAGAGAAGCACAAGACCAAGGATATGAGTTCCACTTCAGCTGGCTTCTCATACTAATCACAGTCATTGCATGGGAGATGCCAGAATGTGCGACCTTCCCGGACATCGAGCCCTTTGAACAATTGGCCACGAAGTTCAGTACCCTGTGATACTTGAACGATATGAACAAGCAATGGTAGTCAAATGTCGTCTTCCACACTTACTACAACCAGTTGAAAGTAGCCATCCATTCTGAGCCTCATATGACCCCGAATACCCTCCACAGGTTTCGGCCCCTAATGAATTTCAACACGGACCGCCACTTCATTTATATAACAGCACGCGTAGATGGTTATAAGCAGCAGTTGCAGTCCTATTACAAGCTTACGGAGGAATATTTAGAGGAAATCACCAAGGAATGGTCGACGTACCTCCTTATCCCAACCAACCCTGCAGAGTTGTCCGATGTAGACAGTCTGGAAGCTACGCAAGATACACCCATAACTAGTAAAACAAAGAAGCCTGAAGAAGTTCATGATATAGACAGCACATCCATGAAGACTGCATCTATGTCACCAGAGCAAGGAGGTGTTGGTGAAGAGATCGGCGAGGAAACATTGCATAAGGACGAGGAGGACCCCTCAAAGAACAGAAAGGTGTCCCCCAGAAGCCTTCGTCCATAAAGAAAATGAAAGAAACCAAGACCAAGTTTGAGATTGTCCTCACCTTAGATGACTTTAACTTCATCATCGCTGCATTGAACGATGCTTCACTAGAGATTGCAGAGAAGCAGGAATCCAAGCAGGAGGCAATGTACAGTCAGATCGAGATAGAGCTCCAAGGAGTGCAATAGGAACTTCATTCGAGGTGCACAGTCTCCACTGCGCCCCTGTTAGTCGGAACACCAGAAGAAGGAGATGAGCCAACTCAAATCCACCGAATCATGGATTCATTCAAGGCTCAACTTTGAAAAGCACAAGATGAAGCAGAGCAAGCCATCCAAGATTTGACACAAGTATAGGGAGTACTTGTAGAACAACGCAGTGTTGTAGAACAAGAAAATAGTGCTCTCCAAGCAAAATGGAATGATGAGAAAGCACATCTATAGCAAGGAAAGGAACAATTGCTAGCAGAGCAACTGGAGGTAAAGGAAGCGGTCAACAGAGCACTTTGCTATGTGACAGTCATTGAGGTACAGACCAAAGAAAGAATCCCACAGTAGGTGGCACAGCTCGAAGACATGATCCAGAAGCTACAGCAACGCATCGCAGATCTAGAGCTCCGCGTTGTACCTGAAACTCCACAGGAGGTAAGAGACATAAGGGAAGCAATTGCCCACAATGCAGCTGGTAGATTAAAAGCTCTTGCCTTGGAATGCAAGCAGCTGAGTAATCGGAGTCCCCAGACTTATGAGAACCTCACGGAGAATCCAGAATTACAGGCACTCGAATCACAGCTCCAAGAAGTAAAGAAACACGTTGATATGTTACAGGTGCAGCTGAAGGCCTTGTCACCGGTGGAAAGAATTAAGCAGTCTCAAGAGAAACGCACGGACCAGCAACAGATCAATATGATTCAGATTAAATTAATGGAAGTCACTCAACGACTTCAACCAGTGCAAGAAAAGTCATGCCAAATGTTCACTGAAGTTGAAATCCAAGGAGTCGAACTGGAACAGATTGTCATCACCGCAGAACAACGCTTAGAAGGGCCAGTGAATGACGCAGTGATCCAGGAGTTCATTGAGCAAGAGGTCATAGCACTGCAGTAGGTCGAAGCAGCTCGAGCCAAGATCAAATCATTTGAGGCAGAATTGCTTAGACCGGAGTGACTCGGGACGAGTCACAGGTGAGTGTTGGGTGCCTGTTGGCCCTTGACCAAGTTTTGGGAGATACTTGGTCATGCTTGACCATTTTTGGGACTTTGAAAGCCTGTCGAAGATGGAGCGCCAGATGAAGCGGAGATTGTGGAATCTCAGCCCACTTTTGGGTCCCTTTTAGGTTTTGGGAATATGTAATGGGAAAGGGATGTTGGCCCGTGGGATTACCCACGCTTATGCCTCTTTTGTACGTATAAATAGAAGGATAGGCAAGAAAGTAGTAGTAGTTGAATATTGTATCTATGTGATACAGGCTAAGTGCCAAGAAGGGATCTATGTGATCAAAGGTTTTGTGCATTCTATATAGACTTGAAAAGCTTAGCGCAAGTCCCTGTGTGAAGATATAGAAGGCTTTGTGTTGTAAGGCAAGGAAGAAGGATCTAGTGAGCTGCGCAGATCTTCTGTCCTATGCAGAGTAAGGGTTTCTAAGTCTCTGAACTTGTAACCGATTGGCCAACGATAATAAAGAAGAGTTGGTGGACGTAGCCCCAGGGTGGGGATGAACCACATAAATACAGTGTTGTCTGCTTTGTGCCTTGTTCTGATGCATTGATGTGATTATTTGCTAAGTGCTTTGAGATGAGTAGATAGATCTGATATATATGCGTATGTTCAATGCTTATGGTGTGTAGAATGTTAGATATGATTCATGTCTATATGTTAAGTCCTTGATCTGTTAGATCTGATGTAGTTTGTCGATGCTAAGTGCTCGAATATGTTAGATGATTGTGAATGGTGCGAAGCGTTGTGTTATCTGCAAAATGGATATTGAATGCATATTAAAGAACCAATAGTGCTAAGTGATTTATTAAGTGTTAGAATCAGAGATCTGTGTCCCAGCTAAGGTTGCAGACACCTGAGTCTTGCAACCACCCCTGCCTCTACCTCGGGTGAGACTTCATCTGCTTCGCAGTTGTTTCTTAAAGGGCCAGTAGTTAGGGCTTTGTTGGTGGTTCTTGAGTGTTGAACCCTGGGTCTACCCCTGTGCCAACAAGGTCTATGATTAGAGTCAGGTCTTCTTGGATCTATCCTCCTCTTCAGCGCGCTCTTCTTGTCTTTATTCAGATCTGACGACCCTCATGCTATCGGGAATTTTGGATGGGATCCAACGATTAGAAATGCTTCTCGGGCCTTCGATCATTTTGTCAATGTTGCGTTGCCTTCGATCATTCGATCTTCCTGGACTTATCTTCTCTTTGCCTGTTGATCATCGTTGTTGTACTCAAGCCATCATTACTTATGTACTTGCCATCAATGACAAGCTTATGCTGCATGTAAAACATACCAAACATCCTCTACACTATCTCTTCTGATCTTATCAAGGTTGCTCTGCAGCTTCTTCCCAAAATACTTCTGGTGCCCGTCTGTTACATTCTTCCTGTATTCATGCCATCTTCATTGTTGTACTTGCCATAAATGACAAGCATATGCTACCTGTTAAACATGTCCAACACAAACTTCATCACTTGGGCCTCTCGTACCACTACTACTACTACCAGTATCCCCATTGGACGCCCTATTCTCGACACCACGCCTCTTCCAGGGCCTATCGGTGTGTGTGCTTCACTCACTCTGGCAAAGCGCATTCTTCTACACTTCCTTTCGGTGCGATCTCTTTTCTCTTCATCCCATTCACGACCTCTCATCACGTGCCCCTTTCTCTTTGTTTTTCACCTCTCTGCTATGCTTTCCTTCTTAGCTCAACTCTTCTTGCAAATCTTTCAGCTCTCTCTCTCCCCTCTCCTCTTCTGGGTCCATGCCATTCCTCACCTCATATCAACAATTTTTGAATCCTCCTTAATGG
>JZKD02S1747464.1:30882-41335 GCA_000966675.3 Picea glauca
GGCTCCATGCTCATCATCACTTTCTCTATGAACAACATATTTATCCAGAGTGGAATCCCTTCTAGCATTCATTTTCTTGGACCTTCTGCAAACTTTATTTTAGCCTCATTGAAAGAATCAATGTATTCCATAGCAAATTCAATAATATAGCCCTATTTTACTCGAGAAAACCAAAATTCAATGGCCCAAGTCCACTTATTATCCAACATCTTCAATCTATCAAGCGTGGCTTGATCCCAAACCATTGGTTCTAAAGGCCACACGGTAGAATTGCTAGCAATTTGCCTTTTGAGCCATTCATACAACAAACTTGGGAATTCAACAAGGAACATCTCATGCATATCAGTATAAAGATATTTATCGTTCCATCTCTTCACATTCACCATCAATCCCTGAGTTTCTTGCAATAAAAACTCATGCTCCTTTGCAGTTAGTCAGTCTTGAATTTCCTATCGAGATAGATACCACCTCATCTCTTGCCTTCATCATCTTGTAGCTTCTTAGTACTATTACAACTCATATTCAATTCAATATATATTAGGGAAATATCTTATGTTAAATATGATGAAACCATAGTTAAATCTTAGTAATTGTAACAATAGTGATGCCCCTAGGTAGTTATTATTATTGTAACTAGTTGATAGCTCTAATACGACATCTTAGTGATTCCCCTAATGATGTGTTAGTCTAGTACCATGCAGATATAACACCATAGTTATATTGAGCCTAGTATTGATGAAGGTTGACTAAGCACTACTAGATCAATGGTTTAAGCTATACATATTGAATACTTTCCTTTCCACTCATGTTGAAACTAATGACTAGTATTAGAATAGTTAGTGGTAAGCTCTATTCCGATGATTAAGTTGCACCCATATTAGTAGATCAAACAAAGTGATTTGTACTAGTGATCCAAGGATAAGTATACATGAATGCACTATAACATAATGTATAACAGAGCTATGCTTTTGTCCACAACCTCTATATTCACAGTAATGAGCTTGGTAACAATACACGTGCTTTATCCTTATTATGGAAAGAGTGTATATGTATTTATGCCATTAGTAAGCATGAAATCGACATATTTATTTAGCTTAATTTCAATCAACTAGTGTTCTATGATACTGTGATTACCATTATGGTTTCGATAAGGTACAAACAATGATAACCTTATGTATAAGCTTAGAGTTGTTAGTTAGACTAGGTAAGCATTAATTTGTATTTTATTAACTCCATTGATTTGTAACAACAAAGCCATTTGTTGGGATCCTTTCACGCTTGCACGCATCCTTCTTGACACTGGGCAGTTTAGAGCCAAAGTTCATCTAGAGATGACCAACAAAAACCCCAAAGCATCAGCATATCAATCTTCATCGAAGGCCAAAGAAGGTCTCGCCCGAGACACAATGAGGATCACATAGACCATATGGTCTTGTGATAGGGATGAAGGGATAAATACGCGGGGATCTATTCGGGATAGCATTCACGCACTCTATTAACATCAACTTACTATTGATCAATAAATAGAACAATACAAACACATATCTAAATAACACATGAATGACACATGATAGATCAGAACTGTTGCAACTTTATTATTCCTTCCATTCCATAGAACACAAGCATACATTAAGCAAACTATATTCAACAACAACATAACCTTAGGTCCTCTTTAGATAATTTCCCAAATTTACAACATATTGTGTTATGCGCATCCTTTTAGATCTCAAACATATGATAAACTCAGACTTATATCTAGCAGTATTACAAAGGCTCAGAGTGAGATCGACATACAACAGACAACTTAATGAATCCTCTAAGTGATTGTCTATCTCTATAACTCTATTTCCGATGTCATTGCTTCCTTTTATAGCTTTATCTTCTCAGGAGCTCTGTCTCTTTCTGCTTTGTTCCACTCACTCTACTAACAAACTACATCGCACGCTTCTTGTACCTGCCTACAATCCACATAGCCTTATGGAATCAAGGCAATCTTAATTGTCTTTCCAGCTCATCTTCTGTCAGCTCCACGTTCCCTTATGTTGTTGGCAGTAATCATTCGAGAAGATTTCTTGATGATTCCTTTCTTGATTCAGGCGCACGTCCACTTTGTAGACTTCAAGCTTGGTGCCCAACGTCAAAACTCGGTCCAGCGCACACTTCATGTTATTCTCCACACATCAGCTTAGGCACGCGAAAAAAATGCAATGGGCGCATACAAAACTTGGAATGAGCGTGCAAAAAACTGGGAATGAGCATGCACAAATCTTGGAATGAGCGCACACAACTTCGTTTGTGTGCACGGATGAGATTAACCCAAAAATTTGGGTGCCAACAAATTTGAAACAACAAGGAAATCATCAATGTTGTTAAATCTTAATTATCCTATAAGTTTGATATGAAGGATCTTGGTGCTGCAAACTTTATTTTGGGCATGGAAATCAAACAAGAATGTTTAAACAAGAAACTGTGATTGAATCAGATAAAATATATTCAGACAATATTATAGAGGTTTAAAATGTGCGAATGTAAGCCTATAAATACTCTCATTCCTATCAACTCAAAGTTATCTATAAAATAATTTCCCAAGGCATAAGAGGATGAAGAGGACATGCTCATGTTCCTTATGTAAGTATTGTTGGTGGTATCATTTATGTCATGGTTTATACTAGACTAGAAATTGCACTTCTAGTGAGAATTCTAAGCAGATATATGCCAAACCCAAAGAAGGAACATTGGACTACGAAAGAGGATCTTCAAATATTTGTGTGGCACTTCAAATTATGTGATTTGTTGCGAAGGAAGACCTGGAGTGACTAGAGTAGTAGATGTACAAGGTTTTGTTGATGCATACTTGGTTGGAGATATATTCAACAAAGACCTACAAGTGGTTATGTGTTTAATTTTTTTGGGTGGAGTAGACAACTAATGAGTAAGAGGTAAGTTGTTGTTGCACTCTCAAGTATAGAAGTTGAGTACATGGTAGCCACCTATGTGTGTAAGGAACTTGTATGGTTGCAGAGGTTGTTCTCACACTGGGTTGTATTCTTACATAAAGTTGTAAGGATATATTATCACAATCAAAGTGCAATTTGTTGGGTAAAGAATCCTACTTATCATCCTATGATGAGCATATTGAGGTACAATATCATTTTGTTAGAGACTTGATTGAAGACAGCGAGGTGTTGCTGGAAAAAGTTGATACTTGAACATTGTTGTAGACTCGTTGACAAAGTTTATCGGTAGTTTTCTTGGTACAAGGAATCAATGGGCATAATTGCCTCGTGCTATTAATTTTATGTATGTACAGACCCCTATGCAAAGTATTCAACAAGTAGGATATTGTTGGATATGTGTTGTATCATTTGCATGTAGGGAGATTGTGCATCCCAACATGATATATTTTGGGTCTGTTGGGGTGGTTTTTGGCCCATAGTTTTATATACCCATTGTATTTTAACATTATTTAATGGATTAGGGTTAAGAAATGTTACAAAATATCTATTTGTATTGTGAACAATTGAGTTAATACAATAAAAAAGACATGCTTGTTGTGTTGGTTTCCCCATTTCAGGTTTTTGGGGTAAATCTTTTGTAAACTGTCAATGTGTCATTGTTTTATTTATGTTTTTCCTAAGAATTTGTTAGCATTGCTTCTCGTGCATATGTTTATCATCCATTATTTCCACTTCAAATAATTGGACATATAAGAATTGGTAATTAAATGAATAGAGCATTGGATAACTATAAGGGGAGGTAAACACTCAAGTTCTTCAAAGACATCTATGTATGAATTAATGAGATTTCGAATACCATAGGGAGGAAATTTCCTTTTCTTATGCTCCTTGATTTGTCACACAATAGTGAATGCCATAAGTTTATTAAGTTTAACAAGTTTAATAGTTGATCTACTAAGAAATATAGATCAAGAAGGATTAGAAGAAGTGGAAGTGAGTTTGTATTTCCTATTATCCTTGTGAAGCATATTGTTCTTGCAGTATCCATTACATTGTTCTCTTATAAAAGAAAATGGTACAGATTGCCCAAAATCATATTAGACTAATTGAGTGGAGTGGCATCACAATTCATTGTGCCAATAGAGACAATAACAAAAGTAATTAAACACTTCTAAGTCATCAAGGTAGGTTGTAATTAAACACTTCCAAGTCATAAGGTAAGGTGCTTGGAGTCTTTAACCCATACAAAATGGTAGATATTAGGATGAACTTTGGTTAACAACTTTAAGGCTACTACCATTATTGGCACGCCATATTCTTTTCACTACCATTATTTATAATTATAGAAATAATTTTATATTTGATTTGACAATTTTGAGTATAGGACTTCTTTGTTAGTTTAATTTCTAACCATTAATCCTAGATGTAGATCTGTGGAAAATGGTCCATTTACATTTGTAACCCTAGTTGGACAATATTTCTCAACAAGAAAAGACCATTATTATTAACTTAAATATGTTTTTATGCCCATATTGAGTGATGACCTGAAATCAATCATATGGACATTTATCAATCTAAGAGATTCTCTAGTTTGTGGACATGGATCATTACTTATTAAGAAAAAAAAAATTGAAAGATAAAGCCTTATCATTACCTTAAATATCTCTGTAAGAGAATCTTTACCTCAAATCATATGGGCATTCATCAACCTTAGAGATTCTTTATTTTGTGTACGTGGTGCCTATATATTGATGTCATACTTTGATGGTGACTCTTTATTTTTATTAAAATTCATAATTCATAATAATAAATATACCATCGCAAGAGGCAGCTATAATAATACTCTTGTGACTTGTGTTATAAATATTGAAAGTGATGTGCAACGTTTATATACAAAGATACTTCACACGTTAGAGATTATGTTGGATTTTAATTATATAATTAAATAATTATCAAAACAAATCCAATAAAAATCGTTGCCAACTTGTGTTATAAATATTATGTTGGATTTTAATTATATGATTAAATAATTATCAAAACAAATCCAATAAAGATCGTTGCCAACTTGTGTTATAAATATTGAAAGTGATGTGCAACGTTTATATACAAGATATTTCACACGTCGGAGATTATGTTGTATTTTGATGATATGATTAAATAATTATGAAAACAAATCTAATAAAGATCATTGAACCATTCAACTATAATTTTATATTGTATAGAAATATGTTGGTAATAGTATAATGCAAAATAAAACCCTTGGTATTTGGTAGAGTGGGAATTAGATTTATCTTCAAGCATCAGCTAAGGTTGTTAAGATGTAAGCCATTTTAGATAGGGTTGGATTATGTAAAGATAATGGTAGATAGGGTTGGATTATGTAAAGATAATGGCAACAAGTACCAGGCTCCTTACCAAATGAAAAATGTTCTCTTGAGTATTGATGTGATGAGGGTTTAAAGTTTGTCTCAGTAACAATTGTCTCAAGTGTATTAAAGAGATTGGATTTTCCCTTCAAGTTTTTATATGTCTTTTTATTTTATTGGTAATTTGAGTCTTATTATGCGATGGGAAATGAGTCTTTGGAGTTAGCATCCATTTTTGGTGAATCTTCTAAGTGTGATAGGGTGAGATTGGGGCACAATTTTGCAGAACAGAAAGAGAGGAGAGTAGTGTTTTTGCTATACCTTTAGTCGATGTTGGGTGGGGCAACTGATTTGACTTATCTCCATTTGGTTCACAATATGCAAGAGGTTGAACTAATGGTTGAAGGGAGAACCTATAGCTAATACATGTTCATCTTTGGTTTTGGATTTGATCAACTCAATCGAGGATGTTCATTCATATTGTTTGGGTACTAGCAAAGTCTTCTAGTTTGAGAGTTGAAGTGAGGGCATTGTGGTCAAGGAGATCCTGTCAAAAAACATTTAGTCACTAAGTTTGTCTAGCAAGTGTTCTCGGTCGGTTTTCTGTCAATTATGGCAAGATGAGGTACTTATGCAACTCCCTGTGAAAGTGGAATTATTGATTAGAGATGCCAAATTGTTAGCTTCGGCTGCTTATTCTGATTTCATAGATGTTTTAGTATCCCTATGAAAGAGGATATGATGTTCATTGTATAATACCCTTCTGAATTTTTTATGTGTTTCTATCTATTGATGTAAATAATTCTCTCTCTATATAAGTATCTTTTACAAACAAACAAAAAAAGTGTTTGGTCAAAGCATTAAGGAAGCCTGCAATCTACTTAACAAAATGTATACACACAATCAATGCCAACATATTCAAGATACATGGTTTGTGTTTGACGAAATGTCTATAAGTAACGTGTTTGATGAAATTACAACAAATGAGGTGTTTGGTGTTTTGCAAGAAAGGAAGAATCTTAGATTATGGTTAGGTCCCTCTTTGAAAAAACCATCTACTTGTGGGTGAATTATGAAGACAATGTGTTTGATCTAAAGTGAAAATCGGTGTGTGCACGAGGGATTCTTGTGGATGAGATATGTTTAATATATGGGGGTAAACAACTTGACGATCAAACTCTATTATCTATCTACAATACGGGCAAAGATTCCATCCTCATTTTAGTGATATGATCATGTGGAGGAGTTGTGGGTTCAGAGATGCCTTCACCTTCCAAACCTATCTCACTAAAAAACGCAGTAAAAAGAAACTCTACCAATTCAAATAATTTTAAGGATTCTCCTAATCATAGTGTTTATATAGTGGAGCACAATGAAGAGGCATAATTGGTGGAGATCACATTAGTAGAGGTAAACCATATACATTCACTATATGAAAAAGATTCGATTGTCTACGGATTTAATGGGTATTAGCCTCCTACACTAGCATTGTTTCAATGGATTCACTCAACATAGACCAAAAAATGTAAGATATATTTGTTTTCCAATGGATTTTTCATCATCCAGTTCTATGATCATGCTAATTATTAGCAAGTATTTGATGAGGATTCCTAGTTTTGGGGAAGGGTGAATCTTTTTATAACTCATTGGTTTCCTGAATTTGATCCTAACACTATGTTAGTCACTAAAATGCCAATATGGGTCCATCTTCCCAATTTGCCATTACATTTTTGGCATTTATCAGTTTTTAACGATATGAGGAATGCTTTGGACACTTTCATAAAATTAGATCTTGAGAAAGCTATAGTGGGTTTATGCACATATGCTTTTATCAATATTGAGATAGACCTTGTTAAGTATAGTTTATATGAAAAGATCCTGGCATGGAAGAATTTAAATGCACACAAATCTTGGATTATGAGAAACATCTTTCAAGTGTAGGATATGCCATCTCCCAGAACATTTACAAGTTGCTTGTCCCCATGCTCGAATGCGTCCTCTCAGAAAAAAAGGAACCAAATCAAAACCAAAGAGATGGAATTTTCTAGAGGAACAAAGTTTGGAGACCGACCTTGATCAAAATGAGGTAAATCAAGACTAGCAAATCGTTAATTGGGGAACCACTCATTTCTTAGGAGATAAAGTAGAAGAAATGGATGCATGACTTTCCTCCTTGAAGGAAGTCGTGGTAGTTGAAGCCCCTCAAGATGGAACGAAAAGACATCATGAAACTTATACCTCCAAATCAAATAAGGAATTCGTGACTTCTAGAAATTCCAATCTCTAACCTTCCGACTCACATTTAGTTACTATGACTCCTTCAAAAAAGTGCCATAAAATTAAAAAAAATAAAAAAAATAATAATAATAAATTATTTTATAAAAATAAGAAATAAAATATATATTATTAATATAATTTTAATCTTATAAATGAATTATGTCCCCATACTTGTAATATATATATAATTATATACCCATACTTTTGTAAAATATATAATTATATAATTTTAATCTTATAAGTGAATTATGTCTCCATACTTTTGTAATATATATATATATATATATATATATATATATATATAACTTGAAACACTTAAAAATTATATATATTTTTACTAAAATAAAAAATAATAAATAAAATATATATTATTAATGAATTATACCATGACACAATATACATATCTACTTACTATACATATATATTTACTTAAGGTAATTTAAACATTTAAAAAATATTTTTTTTTATTTATAACAATGGTATATAATAACTTGAAAATATATAAAGATGATGATAAAGAGCATCCAAACTTTATTAATAAAAAATGGTTAAATACTCATCTACAGAAGAGGATGTAATGCACGTTTGGGCAATAATATTCACTCTATTTAGTTATTTTAATATTTATTTCGCTAATTACAAATATGCTACAACCTGGTCATCTTAATTATATGATGTATATTAGACTTATGACATATGAGTAGAGAGAAACATGGTGGGTTTGCTTTTTGCAACCATATCATTATTGAGCATCGTATAAAGAGCCAAGTGATTTTCCCGTGTTATTTGTAATTATAAATGTACGCATAATAATTCTTAGATATTGGATTCATATAAAGAGCAAAGTGATTTTTTCCATAGAACATGCTCTTTGTAATTATATATAATAATTTATTTTTAAGATTACAGTTAAGTTATATCAAATTGGTGTATGAGACTTTTTTGTTTGTGGGATAAGGGAACACTTTTTGTTTAGCGATTTGACTGGTAAAGTTTACAGAGATATACATACCCTATCCCCCTCTGGATTTGAACTTGTGACAAGAATTGGATTTTCGTCGATATCTGAGTCATCTTCTCTTTAAAACATGTTAATTGTAATTATTTATATGAAAATCATATACACAAAAATTTCATTATTTGAAAGTTGATTGATTATGATGATGATGATTAACGTTCATTAAGATTAAATTGTTTTATTGAACCTTAAGAATGTAAGAGATTCCCTGCAATTCTTTAGAATTTTGTTTATGTGTTGAAAAAGCATTAAGAGAAGTTGTCCAAGATCACCATACTTTTGTTAAGTTAAAAGGTTAGGAAGGTTGGTAGTGTGACAAATATTTTGAAATTGAGATTTAATCTGGGTATAGGTTGGACAATCTAAGAGAAAGTGTTTTTCATCTTCAACCTTCTTAGTGTAAAAAAGGTGACACACTATTTCATCCCATGGCATTTTAGGAATTGACCAACACCCAGTTTCAGTATGGAGCTCGTGAGAATTTGTTCTTATTTTAACAATTCTTATTTTTTTCTTTACACTTGTCAAAACAAAGAGATATTTTTTTTTTCTAAACTAGGGTTGATTACCTCCTTATAATACCTTAATTTTCTTTCTTCATATATAGAGAGAGATATTTTTAAGTATTTTTTCTCATAAGGATGGTATTTAAACTAAATTGGTGAGCTACAGTTTTGATAACTTAATTTGGTGGGTACATCATGTGAGGCCCATAATATTTACAAAGGTAGCAAGTTTGAAGACTTAACCCTTTGACCTCCTACTTGTAATTAATAACGCTCAACCACTCAAGTTAATTCACCGAGCTAAGTTGATTTTATTTACCAGCATAGATTCATCTTAACCCCGGATCTATCAAGCGCTAGGGATCAAATCTCTCTAGGTGCAGACCTTTAACCTTTCCTCAAGTTTTACACTCTAAAAAAGTTTTTATAAATATTATTGTTATTTTTTATTCCAGTCGACTTTATTATTATAATTATAATTATAACATAACATTTAACATTTACACCTCAACATCTTCCCCGTACTGGGTTGTAGAGCACCTCTCAGCATAATCAATATATTTCCCATGTTGGGTTGCATAGTGCCTCTTGATACAATCAACATCTCCCCCATACTAAATTGTAGAGCACCTCTCGACGCAATAACCTTTACGTTTAAATTTTTGCTAAAATTATTGCATTTGTTTAGTTAATGGTTGACCTCTTACTTAAATATGTACCTCATACATAACACACTTCGTCATCATGAAACAAAAACAAACCAAAAAAATATTAAATTAAAATTTTGTAAAGAATTATAAAATATTTTAAAATGAAAAAGGTTAAACATTTTATGATTTTAATTATTCTATTTAATATTTACCATTACATCAATTTAAAATTATTCTTATGAGCCCCGGATGGGGTGACACCTAGCCTAGAAGCCACAGGTGGACTTGCACTAGCCCACAGCATAAATGTCATTAACCGCTCCTCATACGCCAACCTTTATCATGAAGGACGGTAATAGATGCAGCGACAGAACGGAGAGCTCTCTCACTTGCGCGAGCATTTACGAGCGCAGTGGTTCCGGGATGCCAAAGGTTAAAGGCGGAGAGATGGCTTCGGCTCTAGTTTATTCGGTCTCGCCCTCGGCTCCGAGATCCTTCTGGATTATCTGGAGCAGCACAATTTCATGTGCGTTTAGTTTAAGCAGCGACGCTCCCGCGCAGCTTTGCATTCTGCTTCACACCAGGTGGTTTGGGAGTGGTCAAGCTCTTCCGGTGTCTTTCTCTTCGACCGCCCTACAACAGGGTTCGATTATCCAGCAATTGACATTGCCCTTCTCCT
>JZKD02S1747464.1:51826-63993 GCA_000966675.3 Picea glauca
CGAAAAACACAACATTCAAACTTAAATACATATTATCTCGTTTACATAACAAGCACCAATGCGTGGCGCAGTGGTCACAGGACTTTGTTAAAACGTTGCGTCAGTGGGGAAGGTCCACGGTTCAAACCTAGTGGACTTTGCATAAATTTTATATAACGAACCATTAGCCAATATAGGGGTGCCACATGGCATCCCATGACTGGGCCATGTGGCACCTTACCATTCGCCCAAATGATGCCACGTGTTGCAATAACATTCGCCCAATTGTAAGCTAATCACAAACCGACACGTGTCGCTTGCCGATTCGTCCAATTCATCTACCACGTGTCGATGTCGTACGCTCTGTCACCTGCCACGTCATTCAATGCATCATCTTTCGTACTGTCCAGTCACCTGACACGTATGCTATTGACATCATCCCGTGCCACATGTCACCCTTACAGTGGTGACATGTGTCACCTCGAGATAGGTCCATCCGTACGTCCAAATGTCCAATTTTGCCTGACACGTGTCATCACCTGGAGCTTCCACGTGTCGTTGTACGAACCTGCCACGTCAGTGTACGGACATGCCACATCAGCGTCCGTACGGACTGTACGGACTGCACAGTCAACAATTTTTTTGTTTGTTTGACTTTTCGGACATAATGCGATATCTTCTCCATACGGACTCCGTTTGACAAAGTAAATATACCACCGGAATCAAGAAGACGAGACGGACGCAATGGTGTTGGTTTCGTCAGATTCCGAGCACTTTCATTTTTGAGCATTTTTCAAGCTTTGTCAGGCTTCTGAACCCGATTTCGGATCAATTCTTGAATCAAACCATCTTACGATTGTTATTCAAAATCCATCATCTTCCAATCACTTTTCCATATTGATTTTGTATTGGTCTCTCGTTCCAAATTTTGAAATGGCACTAGGTTGACCATTTAGCATTCAAGCATGTGCATTATTATATGTCTCATCACCTTGCATGTTTGAAGGTGTTCATGCACTTAATACTTCATAATTCAAAATCTTCACCATTAATGGAGGTTGGCCTTTCGAACTCAATAAAAGGACCTTTTGTGGCTTCCTCTTCATTATTTGAAAGTTATTTTCAATCCATTCTTCATTATCAAGATCTAATTTGCTAATATTCAATTGGGAACACATATTTGCTACATGTAACATTTGAAGTATAGGAGTACACATGCATTAGTCAGCTACCTGGTCTATCTATTTTTTAGTTCCACATATATTGATACTTAATTTGAATCTCTCGCCTCCTAATAGTCATTTAAAAATGATATTTTTAGGCTAAACATACATGCATTATTGGTCAAGTTAAATGTGTTACTCTTTTGAATATGCTCATTATTTAGAGTAATGAATTATAATAATTAAAAGTTATTAGGCGTTTAAAAGGGAGAATTATTTGAATTGTTGTTTTTATTGAAGCTTAGGCCCCTCTTGTCATCTTTTCATGCCAATTTTATGTTGCGATTCTGTAATTTCACCAATGAGGCCACCTTTCTAAAACCTTCAATGTACCTTTCAAATATAGAATTGCTCAATCCTAAAATACATGCAACATCTACCTTAGTTTCTCACATCCATGTTTGTGTTCACTAGTTGTATGTTGCTTGGGATTAAGCATTTCCTTTTATTAGGCATTTTTTCCCTTTGCCATTCTAATAATTCCACTATTTCAAATGAAAATCCTATTTTGAAAGGAGTAATGAGTTTTATGAGAAAGTAAGCAAAATGTAGCTCAAATCGGGGTAGGACCATTCATACTTAAAAAGGATAATCCGACCTTAAATCATTGAAATAGGTTGTAGCCATAAGATCATTTTGATTACCCAACTAATATATCTCATGTGCTATGTTGTTCGAATGAGTGACATGCAGTATATATACA
Source organism: Picea glauca (assembly GCA_000966675.3). Classification (NCBI taxonomy): domain Eukaryota; kingdom Viridiplantae; phylum Streptophyta; class Pinopsida; order Pinales; family Pinaceae; genus Picea; species Picea glauca. The sequence goes on from JZKD02S1747464.1 coordinate 53,732, forward strand.
TGGCTCCAAAAGGGTAAGGTAGAAGGAAGAAGGCAATGAAGAGAATACTAGTAGTAGAGAAACTTGTCGAGGGAATACTAGTCAGTCGAAATCCATGGAAGGAATACCGGTAGTAGAACAACTAGATTCGGAAAAGCAACTAATCAAGAAGAATAAGCAACCTTCTATGGAAACAATGGCTAAATATTTCAAGCTACTCATCTACTCATATACTTCCTATCAAACAAGAATTAATAATGCACATACATATGGTGAACAATTCTTATTGATTAAGGATGGAAAAGGGTTACCTACCACTTTAGAACCGAATGAAAGGAAATAGAAGGAGTAGACAACTTGAAAAATTATACGTCCATAATGTTGTTGTAAGATCACTAGTTTTACCATGTGCAAAAGTTATTAGATGCCCGATATATCACACATATGAAAACAAAGTTAATTTTGAATAAGCAAGGTATAGTTTTGCCATGTGAAAAAGTTATTAGATGCCTAACATATCACACATATGTAAACAAAATAGATTTTGAATGAGCAAGGTATAAAATGCATAGGACTTTTTGCACCTACAAATCTGGAAGCATGTTATATGCTCTTGAAATTTGAAACACACTTGACAAATGAATGGATATAAGATTTTACTTGTACCCATGAGTGTTATGATATTCTTGTTGGGTGGTATGATGAAGGAAGGACATTAAGATCTAAAGACACTAAAGCATATCCTACGACTAATTTCAAAGGAATTTACATGTTTGTTACTCAATTGATAAGTAGACTCTATGGGGAAAAGTCTTATTCTCATAAGAAATAGGTTGTGTTCCAATAAATTATGAGATCACTAAAAGTGGCACAATATTCAATTGATTGGCCATCTGATCTAATTCATTAGCAAAGGCTATAAGTAAAGTTAAGCATGATACATCTATCAATCCTATAGAATTTTACATGTCATTCTATCTTCTAGATGTAGTTTGTACTTCTAACTTATTCACTGGCTTGAGATAGTCTTTGTCACTAGAGAAACCACATGTTTATGTATATTCCAAAGATTTATTGAAGTACAAGTACAAATACTAATATGTTCTAATCTATGACTAGTTCCTTGTTCCATTGTATGAACTGATTTTATGGAAACCATGTCCAAGAAATTCATGAGAAGCTATTGAGGTGCTCAAGAAAATTAGGCATTAGTTTAATGATGAATGGTCTACCTACATAACGGTATATGGAGTACCCAAGCCACCCCACACACTTCCAACTTATATGCCCAATAGATTGATCATCCAAGAAATTGGCTACCAAACAACTTTGCATGGATTTAACACTTGTCTCATCAAGCATAAAAATAAGCTTTGTGCTCCACATCCATTGTTCATAGACTTGTATGGACTAATTGATTCCTCTTAGGCTAAAATGCAAGCAGAAAAGATGGATAATTATTGTTTTCCCTTGGAGAGATATAAAATGCTTGATCCCTTCGACATTGTTGGGAAACATAGGATTGAGATGAGGATTGCCTTCCCTTATCAACATGAGAAAAATTAAATGGAAGATCCAAAGAGAAGATCCATGACTTTTGATGAAGTGTAAAACAAACAACATATCCAAGTAGAGCATAAAGAGAGGAAAAGAAGAGAGGAGGCATACAACGTTGCTACAGAAAGTCAAGCCTTGTGAGAAGAGAGAAGAGAACAAAAAAAGAAAAGATTGGAAGCTCTATAAAAGGCCAAAGAAGATGTTGAGGCTAAAAATAATAATTTGAAGAATAAACCAAAGTAGCAAATAAAGAAAAAATATTGAAGAGAGAATTTGAAGCAAAAAACAAGGCTAATGTTGAAGCTAAAAAGAAAAAGGATGCTAAAGAGAATGAGGGACAAGACGTTGGGGAAAGCCAAATCTAATGTAGAGTTTGAAAAACTTTCAAAGAAGAAGAATCCAAGAAACAAGCTAAAGTTAAAGCTAAAAATCAAGGAAAGAAGAAGAGTCTAAAAGAAAGTTGAAGATGAAGTGAAGGAACAAAGGAAAATTGAAGAAGAATTGAAGAAAAGGACCCGGGATGATGCTAAGGTAGAAAAGAGAAGAAAATAAGAAGAGGAAAGAAGGTAGCAAGAGGAACATAATGGAGCAATGCTAAAACAATGGATCAATAGCTAATGGAAGAGGTGTTCACCCCTCACAGTTTTGTAGTATTTTTGCTCCAATAATGGTCATTGAAGGAGGAGGACCTTTTCCTACACCCATTAATGAAGTGGCCAACTTGGAAATTTTATACATTTGATATAAAGATAAAGAAAGTTGTGAGACATACTCACAAGCACAAAATTAGTATAATTGACAAGGAATTATTGCTTACTATTGTGTTTGTAGTATTGGATACTAAAAAATCGGGCCTTAGATTGACTACTTCTTCTAGGATTGCACTTGCACAAGCCATTGTTCATGAAGAAATTGATACAAAAAGGAAAATGAAGGAGTATGGGAATAGAATTGCACTGCGATAAAATCAAGTGGACTATTATAAGCCTAATCAATCAACATTAGTTGATTATGCTTTCAAAATTTAGAATGAATTGAATGTTGCTCAAAGAGAGAATTATGAAAGAGCTTAGTATTTACAGGTTTAATCCATGACATTTTAGATATTCAGAATCACATCCAAGCCTAGAAATTTTCATATGAGTAGGCACAACTATAGTTTGACAATGCAAGGAGATGACAAACATTTATTGGAAAGCTACCTCCGTAAATTGTTTCATTCAATAAAATAAGTTTGTAGGAGATGGAATATGGTCACAACTACTGGAGAGATTTGAAACATAATGCTCTAAAAGGAGTTCAACATGAGATAACCAATTGTACCACAATGTGGCAAATAATAGAGAATATGGTAGATAATTGTCAGATGATTTCCATCTCTCATCCTTTGGACCAAAGGATGGTTTCTTCCAATAGGATGATGTATCTAAAGCTCTTAAGGATAACATTTGAATAAAGAGGCGGTGTATTCATTATCTTTCATGTATTAATGAGGTAATTATTAAGGGTTGCGTGGATGATCCTACTAAAGAAATCACTTTGATCAAGACTTTAATGCCTAAGATTGAAAATTTTGAGAAAAGGATAAGCCCAAAGTATTTATTCTTATGAACCACCGTTTAAGCAACATCACTTAGCTCGAAGTGATATTCTTGATAAAAATTTTGAAGCTTGGAAAATTTATATTGAAAAATGTAAAAGAGATAAAGAGCAAGCATCCACTAGTCAAGTGGACAATACCAATGGTCAATAGGAGATTAAATGTTTTACCCCACCTTTCCTTTTGGTAAATAAGGTGGATGTTATAGAGAAGGGGCCTTTTTCTTGAGATTGTAAATTATTTTCAAGATAAATTAAGAAGTCATAGTTGGCCACTTTTGGAGACTTATTCTAGTGTTTGTCCTTGTTGGGAACTATACCTTTGCTTGATATGTTGGAATGAATGTAATAGTATCTGTTTTTGTTGTAGACTTTTCTCATGTAACTGTAATTTATTCTTCTTGTTGTTTTTTCATGGTTGTTAACTTGTGAGTGCACCAATAACATAGTTGAGTACGAAGCTTTAATCCAAGGACTCAAAAAAGAAATCGATTTAAATGTTAAATGCTTACATATTTCCGATGACTCAAAAATTATTATGAGGCAAGTTAAGAATTCAATTCATTGGTATTCACCTTATTTAAAAAGTTACCACCATGAGGTACGGAGTTTAATTGAAAAATTTGAAGCATTCAATATTGTTTGTATTCCTTGAATTCTAAATTCAAAAGCAAATGTTGCTTCTCATTTGGGTCCTTTAAATAATTTTATCACTCATAAATTATTTGTTGAATTAATTTCTAGGCATTCAGTTCCAAACAAAATCACAAATTGGAGAGTTTTTAATGATGACCAACAAATTATTGATTTTCTAACATGTGAAGGGACTTTTCAAAATGTTGTAATCGGTGATGAAGAACACTCCAATGCATTGGATAATCCTCAAAGTGGGATAAAAGATTTGAAATCTAATGTCATCCCCAAAAATGTGCTTACTTTGGAGAATCTCTTTGATTTGCAAGACAGATTTAAGAAACCTACGAATGTTAAAACACATAGTTCCTCCATGTTGTATGAAGTAATGAATTTGAGAATAGAAAATGACCCTAATGAATGCAAATCTTGGCTCATGTTGTACAAAGCAAATAGACAAGTGTACATAAGATTATTCAGAGAGTACAAAAATGTGTTTGCTTGGACCTATGATGATGTAAATACATATGACATTAAAATCATACAACATACCATCCCAATGAAGAAAGAGACAAAGCCTTTTTAGCAAAAACTTTGGAAAATACATCCTACACTTGAAGTGCATTTGAACCATTGGTGTTGAAAGAATTAAAGAAGTTATTTGATGCTAAAAAAAAAATCATATTCACCATTCCACTTAGGTGGTAATCAAGTGGTGGTTTGTAAAAGGATCGGATAAATTCGACTCTATGTTGATTTCAAAAATATGAATCGTGTATTTGAGAAGGACAATTATTCAATTCCTCCCATGGAACAAATTTGGTAATTAGTTTATGATTCTGAAATGTGTTCTTTGCTAGATGGACTATCTAGGTATAATTAGGATTTAGTTACTTAACAATATAGAATAAAGACAACCTTCTGAACTAAATGAGGAACTTTTGCATATAAGAGAATATATTTATATCTCATCAATGTAGGAGCTACATTGCAACAAACAATGTATATTGCCTTCAGAGAACAAATCAATTAGAGTGTGGTTGTATATTTAGATGGTGCCACTATTTATTCCAAGAAGTGCTCTAATCATTTACAACATCTCAAAAAGATTTTTGAGAGATGTAGAAAATATGGAATTTTGCTCAATCCCAAGAAAAGTGTCTTTGCAGTCATTGAAGGCAAATTGCATGGACATGTGATTTCAAAGGATGATATATTGATAGACCATGAGAGAACTAAAACTATCTCTTATATTCCCCTTCCCCAAAATAATGAATCTATGTAGTCCTTTTTTGGAAAAATTAAATTCGTGAGAAAGTTTGTCTCTAATTTTGAAGAAATCATCAAACCACTACAAAAAATGATAAATAAGGATGAAAAATTCAAATGGGGTCCAATGGAAAAGGAAGCTTTAAAAAAGTAGAAGTTGATATTGTTGCTTCTCTAGCTTTATGTGGTCCTAATGTTGAAAAAGATTTATTTGTGTACACATTCACTTTAGATTACTCTCTTGTTGTTGTACTTACTCATGTAGATCTTGAAGGTCATAATCATAGGATTACAAGGAGATGAATTGAATTATCAGGCGACTGATAAGCATGCCTATAGTATGGTTAAGATTGTAAAACAGTTCAAACCTTACATCCTTAAAAACCACACAAAATTTATTGTCCCTTACCCAACTGTAAGATCATTGTTCATACAAAAGTAACTTGGGGAAAGAACGGGTAATTATATGACAACAATCTAAGAATATGATCTTGAAATCAAACCTACAATTATTCTCAAGGGGTAGGGACTCTACAAATTAGTTGTTGAAGCACATGATCATATTATGAATGATGAAAAAGGTTGAGATAATCAATTTGTTGTACAAAGTAATGAAGTCTTGTACATCCCAACAAATATTGATTCAAGGTATTATGAATAGAAATAATATTTACATAATGGATCAAGTCCCACTTATTTGAATTTTAAAAAGAGGAGATCCTTAAGGCTATAATATGCTCAATATCAATTGATTGATGGTGTCTTATTTAGAAAAAATTATAATGGAGTGATATTGAGATGTCTAGAAGTAGATGATGCTAAAAGGGTACCGAAATATTTTCTTGATGGACCAACTGGTGGACATTTTTCAGCATAAATTATAGCTCATAAGGTCTTGAGAGCTAGTTATTGTTGGCCTACACTCTTCATGGGTGCTCATGCTTACGTCAAGAAGTGTAAAGTCAACCAACTATGTGCTAGAAGAGACAAAAAACTAGTTTCTCCCCTACAACCAACTATAACTGAGACACCATTTGAAAAATGGGGTTTAGATGTTATCCATGAAATCAATCTTAATTATGAAAGGCAACACAACTATATATTGATAATGATGGATTATTTCATTAGATAGAAAATATCATCCCTTTGATGCATGTACACGAAACAATAGTCATTCAGTTTTTGGAACAACATATGATTACCAATTTTGGTGTTCCTTCCATACTGGTATTTGATAATGCATCATATTTGTCTTCATTAAAGTTGATTGAATTTAATTTAAAAAAGGAGAATTATTATTCATTATTCAAACAATTATTATCATTGAGAGAATGGGGTAGTTGAACCCACCAATAATATTCTTATACAAATCCTAAAAAAAATAGTAGTTATTCATCATTGGAATTGGCCAAATGCTCTCCCTAATGCTCTTTGGGCAAATTGAGTCACAACTAAAGTTTCCCTAGGCACCTCTCCTTATTTCCTCATGTTTGGAAAAGAATACACTCTTCCCTCAAACATATTTTGATCGTCTCTCTAGTTATCTCAATCCTCTAGGGGGTAGAATTATTCATCTCTCTAGAACATACATGATGCCTTAGGTTGGAAGAGGAACATGAAAAAACTAAGTAGAAATTTTTAGCCTGATAGAAAATTTTCTAATGTTGGTTTCATAAAAATGCATTTGGGGATATGAATTTTGAGGTACGAGATCTTGTGCTCAAGTAGAACAAACCAAATGAGCCAAAGGGTAAACATTTGAAATTTCAACAACTTTGGCTTGGCCCCTTTTAGGTGGTTGAAAAGCTTGGCCTTGGCACTTGCAAATTGTAAAATATGGAGGGAGAATTGGAACTTCTCCCTATCAATGGTCAAATTCTAAAAAGGCATTTATGTTAGTTTCCCCATGGCAGCTAGCTTGTATATAATAGGTTTGATTTCCAACATTATTGATTTCCTATTTTCAATTTATTTCAATTTTAGTATAGATTTTGAAATCATTTTCAATAGTTTTGCTTTGTTTTAGTTTTTTATTTTTACTTTTAGTAGTAAGAATTTTGTTCAGTTTTGAATTTACATATTTTTTCTTTGCTTGCTTATAGATTTCTCTAGAGTGTCTTGCACATATGTTGATTAGTTTGCAATTGATATCCTGGATTACTTATTGAGTCTCATGAAATATAGGCACACTTGCTAACCCTTGCAAACTCTCATAGTACTATTTAGTTTTGATTTAGGAAGGGAAACTATAAGTGAATATTCTATAAATTTATTGAAATAATCACGGTGGTGGGAATCAAGTATAGGAGTACATGTGCACCAATCTGCTACCCACTATATCTATTTTTTAGCCACACATACACAAGTACTCAATTCAAATATCTCGGCTCCTAATAGTCATTCAAAATTGCTATTTTTATGCTAAACAAACATGCAATTTTAGTCAAGTTAAATGTGTTGCTCTTCCAAATATACTCATCATTTAGAGCAATGTGTTCTAATAATTAAAAACTAATGGGCCTTTAAAAGGTATAATTCTTCAAATGATTATTTCTACTAAAGCTTAGGCCCCTCTTATTACCTTTTCCCATCGATTTTATGTTCCACTTTTTTGAAACCTTTGATTTAATTTTTGAGTATAGAATTGTTTGGGCCTAAAATACATGCAACGTTTACTTCAGTTTTTCACATCCAAGTCTATGTTCGTTAGCTATATTTTTCCTTAGATAGAATGTTGCCTTTTCTTAATCATTTTTTCCCTTTAGCATTCTAGGAATTCCATTATCTTGAGCAAAAATCCTATTTCAAAAGGAGAAATGAGATTTACGGAAATTTAGGGGAAATGTGGCTCAAACAGGGGTAGGATGCTTCAAAATAATAATCTAACCTCAAATCACTGAAACAAGTTGTAGCCACAAGATCATTTTGATTTTTCAACTAATGTATCTCATGTGCTATGTTGTTCAGATGACTGACATGTAGGTGTATGCACGTGACTCCTGTTGGAACACATATAATCCTAAAACCTTGAGCTTTACTTTCTCGAACTTCATCTTCGATCAATTAATAACTCATAAATCATCTTTGAATGTTTAAATCGAATCTACTTCTAGTCATAAGGCGCACAATGTTATCTGTCGTTGATAACGCTCTCTAGTTGATTGAACGATCCCCTTTTTCCTTGAGTCTTGGAGATGCTTGATTGTTAAAGAGTCAAATCATTAAAGGTCGCTTCGGAGCTTTGCGTTTTGGGTGTTTTGACAGGTCTTCACGGTTAAAATCCTGAAACCCGAAAGTGTTCGTTGTCACTTTTTCACGAACCTTAAAATACACAAGTCATGGTACACATGTACCCTTAGAGTATTCCCTGGGTCGACACGTGCCATCTATTTTTGACCTTTTCATATGAAGATAAATACAATTCTAAGTAACATGTGGCACCCCCTAGTCTCGACACGTCATCTAAAATGACGTCATCCTTAACATGTCACTTTGGGTAATGGCCTTTCGGAAATATAATAAAGAGCTAACTTGCAAATCCACAAAGCATGAAAAATGTCGAAATACTAAATCTAAATTAGTTAAGTTAATCTTGATTAAAAGATAGTTAAAAACTTTGGAGTTCGGAGTTCGAACCTTTACCATCCATCACATCCTGAAATCTCTGAAGTCCAAACTTCTGAAACACTTGAAACTTAAACAGGGTTAATTAAAACTTAAAAATGATTATCTGATAATTAATCAGTTTGCAGTTTCGGGCTTCGGGGATTCTATCTAAAGCTACTTTGAAAAATCTCTAAGTTCGAATACCCGAAAGCACTTAAAGTTAAACATGATTAATTAATGTTTTAAATGAGATTATCTAGAAATTAACCTTTTGCAAATTCGCATTCGGGAAATTTCAAATCTATTTCATCCAAAGCTCCTGATCGTGAACTGCCGATATTAATGGCATTTATCATAAACTAAGGGTAATGATTTTTAGTGTGGATTGCAGATTGCCAGATTTACTTTTTCATTAAGGTTAATAAATTTGTCGTCGGTAAAGGCGTACTCAAATCAATGCGCCTGAGGTGAATAAGAATGCTTGATTTTGAATTATATTTTCATTCTCAAAGAATAGTAACTTTTAGCCAACTCAGAAGCTCATGCATCCCCCTGTAACATGTAACCTCGTTCTTATTTTATCAATATCATGGCACCACGAAAGATAGCTAAAGCAGTTGGGGAAGGTGAGAATCTGAATGCGAACGTTCTGTCAAATACCTCACCGAGAGTCGTTGACACCGTGAAATCTTGGACACAAGTGTTCGATATCCCAGAGCATGAGCTTATAAATTGCCCAGAGCATTCAAGCAATGAAGTGAGCGAAACTTATGCAACTAAACTCAGGGATATAGCTTAGTCATAGCTACATAAAATAGGTGTGCGACCGAGGCTCATGTTGTATAATGACATGATAGGTTGGGCCCTAGAAAACGTTGACATTCAAACCAGGAGCATCTACAACTCTCAAAAGGTTGTTGTTGGGTCGTTTCGACCAGAACACATACAACTAAAGTATAAGCTATCCCCCAACTTTAAATATAATCACAATGATGTGTTCCTACTGGAGTTTGAACAACCCGAATGCATACAATATGATAAAACCTATCTAGATATAATCAAGACCTGGTGGGGGCACCTGGAAAAATTCAGAGCCGACATTCATGGAAGTTATGCCACGGCGTCGTTGGATACCCCTATGATTTATGTAGCTCTGATGCTCTGTAGGCTATTCGGAAAGAAGAGCTCCACTCATTTCCCAGTAGCATGGGTGCCAATTATGCATGAAGTGGCCGAAGAATACTCTTTCAATTGGGCCAAGATGTTATCAGATAATCTAGCCAAGGAAATCACTGAATACCAGCTAGCTAAATCAAAGGGACAGTCTACCCCTTTCTACATGTCTGCCTATATCATGGATGTTATTTACTTACCCCTTTTCCGTTGATGAACTGGAGTTGAACACTAAACAACGTTGAGCCTATCTATTTCTATCACTCCAAGTTGTGGGAAGACAAGGCCAGAGATTTATTTTATGAAATCTACCATTATGTAGTAGTGCACATTCATGTGGCCTTATATGGTTTCCCACCACCTCGAATTTCAGATAGAATCATGGGAAACCTGGGAAAAATAGCAGACTGATACATCGAGGAAAATTTTTCCTACATCAGGGTTTT
>JZKD02S1747464.1:95091-113887 GCA_000966675.3 Picea glauca
TCCTTGTATTGCAAATCTGATTTGGCAACCTCTATAATTATGTCTTTCAAATATGATTGGTACATGCTAATGGTTGTAACATGCAATTCATGTACTCTTCTATTGAGTGCATCAACCACTTTGTTCTCTTTCCCCTTGATATGATTTATATCAAAGTCATATTCACTTAGAAATTCTAACCATCTGGTTTGCCTAGCATTTAGAGTTGTTTGATCAAATAAATATTTCAGACCATTATGGTCTATTCTCAACTCAAATCGTTTTCCCATGAGGTAGTGTCTCCATTTCCTCAAGCCATGCACTATTGTTGCCAACTCCAAATCATGAGTGGCATAGTGTCTTTCATGCTCCTTCAACTTCCTTGATTCATAACATATAACAAATCATTTTGAGTGAGGACTCCACCAAGCCCTTCTTTACATGCATCTATGCATACAATGAAGTCTTCATTTGGGTCTGCAATCCTTAGTATTGGAGCGCTTGTTAATAACTGTTTCAATTGTTGGAAACTCTTTTCACAATCCAATGTCCATTGAAACTTCACACCCTTCTTTTGTAAGGAAGTGATTGGGTGTGCAATATTTGAGAATCCTTCAATAAATATCCTATAGTAGCTTGCAAGGCCCATGCATGATCTGACCTCTATCACATTCTTTGGCGCCGACCATTCTCTAATGGCTTCTATCTTCTCAAGATCCACTGCTATCCCATCCTTTGAAATGATATGCCCCAAATAATGAATTTTCTTTTGATAAAATGAGCACTTGCTCAATTTGGCATACAACTAATGCTCCCTTAATACTTGCAACACCATCCTCAAATGATGTTCATGCTCTTCCTCTAACTTAGAGTATATAAGAATGTCATCCAAAAAGACAATAACAAACTTGTCTAAATATTCTCGGAAAACACCATTCATTAAGCACATGAAAACAACTGGTGCATTTGACAACCCAAATGGCACCACTGTGAACTCATAATGACCATACCTTGTCCTGAAGGTGGTCTTGCTGATATCTTCCTCTTTAAGCCTTACCTGATGGTATCCTGACCTGAGATCTATCTTTGAAAAAATCTTTGCATCCTTCAATTGATCAAAAAGATCATCAATCCTTGGCAGAGGATACTTGTTCTTAACAGTCACTTTATTCAACTGTCTGAAATCAATGCAAAGTCTTAATGTTCCATCCTTTTTCTTTACAAACAAGACCGGGGCACCCCAAGGTGACACACTTGGGCGTATATACCCCTTTTGCAGAAGTTCTTCAAGCTGCAATTGCAACTCCTTCAACTCTGGTGTATTCATTCTGTAAGGAGTCTTTGACACTGGAGTTGCTCCAAGCATTAAATTTATAGAGAAATCAATATCTCTCTTTGGGGGTAGTCCTGGTACCTCCCTGAACACATCTTCAAACTCTTCTAAGACTGCATAATCTTCCAAATTTGGCACCTTATCTTTAGGTGTCTCTTCCATATGTGCTACAAAGATTTGACACCCTTTTCTGTAACATTTCTTTAGCTGCAATGCTAAAATATCTCTGATGGTTACTGCCCTGAGAATTCCCTGCACTCTTCTTAGGGTCCCTTTCTCATCCAAGAAAGTGAATGCCTTGTTATGATAGTCTGGGATAGCATGATGCTGGTCCAACCAATCCATCCCAATTAGATAGTCATAGGAACCTAAAGGCAAGATGTTCAAATCTGCCCTGGTGTTCAGTCCATTCATGTCCATAAAGCATGACTTAACCATCTCATTAACTTTTCCTTTGGATTCTGTACCCAGCTGCACCAACCAAGATTTTCCATGCTTGCTTCTTGGCAAATGCAAACTTTCCACCATCTTAGGATCTATATAACTATGACTAGCTTCTGAATCAATTAAAATAACAATGGTTTGGTTGTTGATCATACCTTCCACTTCAATCATATGTGACTGATACTCTGCTTGCTTGTTGTCCAGGGCTGCATAGATCCTTGGCACATTTTTGCCCATGTCCTCTACTGTTTCAGCTTGAGGTACATTGTGAATAGTTCTCCCTTTTTCACCTCTGTGAGGACAATCTCTGAACATATGATCCCCTTTACAACCCCAACACTGAATGGGTGGTTGTCTTGGCCTTTGACCTCCTGTTTCAATCATTCTGAGCTCTCTAGGAGTTTGTTAGATCCTTTCTTCCTCTGAGCCACCTTGAATTTCTTTTTGTCTTCCCAAGATTTTTGGAAAGTTGGCCTTGCTTTCTGCTGATCATATAGGCACTTAGCTCTCCTTATGGTCTCCTCCAATGTCTTGGGATCATCATACTGTATTTTGTCATTGATAAATGATGGCAATCCACTCAAATACCTTTGAATCTTAACTGTCTCATCCTTGATGGAAGAAATATTCTTCAACAGTTCTAAAAGCCTTCTTTCATATTCATCTATGGTCATACTTGCAAACTTGATTTCAAAGAACTCTTTCATTTTCTTGTCATAATATCTCTTAGTCAAGTATTTCTTCTCAAAATACTTATTGAATTCTCTCCAAGTAACACTTTTCTCTTTAATGTGTTGCACCTACACAAGATGATGCCACCACATGGATGCATTTCCCTTGAGTTGATAGATAGCAATTCTACCTTCTGCATGAGAAGAATAATGATGCAATTGAAAATACTTTCTCATGCCCAACAACCATGTCTCTGCATCTTCATCTTTCTTGTGCTCACCCTCAAATGTAGGAGGTTTGATTTTGTTCATTTCTCCTCTTAGCTCATCCACCCCAGACCCCTTATACTTCCTGATAGGGGATGGAATCGAGCTGTTGTGTGCTCTCCTATTGGAATGCCTCAGGGAGTGGTGGTGATGTTTGCTAACAATTTTTTCTTTTCTTTTCCCATCAGGAGGCCTGTGACTTCCAGATTTGCTTGAGCCACTCTCCTTATCCAATTTCTTTTCTATTATGTTCAAGCTCTGCAATAACTTCATGTTGAAGTCATCCTGCTACTCCTTGGATTTCACATGCCTTTCATTATCATCTTTATGTCTTTGGACATCCTTCTGCAAATTTTTAATGGTCTTTGCCATATTCATGTTTTCATCTCTTCCTTCTCCATGTCCATTGGAGTTTGTTCCTTCAATGCCCAAATGGACATCCATCCCTCTAATCTCATCCTCCTAACTGTAAGTCCCCTATGCCTCTTCCATTACTATGGAATTTGTGTTGATTATGATATGATCTAGTTTTTGTTAACTCTGCAAAATGTGCAACCAACAAAACTTTGTCAGGCTAATTGTTTCGACAATTTCATGAAAATATGAACCATTATGGTTCAATAAAATATCATAATTATTTCTTCTGATTTCCTAGAAATTTGAATTCCCAGATCAATTTTTTGGGTGTATATTTTGATTCCATTGTCCAAGACCTTTTCAATGCCTACTCCCATGCTCAATTCCGAGTCTTGAGCAGAAAGTTATGGCTATTTGAAATTTTCCCATTAATTTTTCTGTTCGTTTTTCAACTTGGCGCAACTCTGCGCTGTAAATATGCATTTTTGCACCTACACCTATGTAATTTTCATAGGATCTCAATTGGGTTTCTTCATATACATATTATGGACACTCTGTCCAAGTTTCATCTCTTTCTGGTTTCTTGGCTGCTAGTTACAGCCTGTTGAAGCTCTAGGCCAAAATACCATATTGTAAATAGTATGTTACAGGTTCCTTATTTTTCATATTAAACACTTTTAACATGCCCATAAATTTAATTCATCTCTTGGAATGTCTTTTATGGCTCAATAGATTTCCATTTACTGCTCCTGCACGTCAATCTAATTCCGGAGCAGAAATTTATGGCCCTTTGTAGTTAGTTGGGTCATAAAATTTACCCTTCACTGTTTATGCCATAACTTTCTCATAAAATCTTCGTTTGACGAACAATTTACACCATTAGAAATCTCTCTTCGAGCTCTTTTATTTGAGTTGCATAGACAGAGTGTACTTTTGGTACACCTCCGTCTCATGGTTTTTGAGTTATTAAAAATGCTCTTAAGGCCCTAAAAAAACTTGTTGCAAAAAGATGACATTCAAATGATATAAAACGTCGCAGAAAATCGTTGGTTTTATGTTGTTGTTCACCCTTCAAACAACTTCGTGTGCACAAATTTCAATTTGTGCACCCGTATTCACCATGCACAACAACAACACAGGGTAATCGTGCTTCGTGCACCTAAAACCATTGTGTATCACTTCTTTGTCGTGCTAATAACTTGTGCGCACTACTTTTGTGTCGTGCGCAGTTTTGGTTCTTGCACTATTACCTGTTGTGCGCGGTTTTTGTATTGCGCGTTGATATTCCACACGCATTGTACTCTACGCGCTGCACCATGCCAAAGTTTAGTACGTCTCCACCGCGCACTACTAACTAAACTGTCATGCGACAACATATAACCACATTGCGTGCGCACCAACAAAACTCATTTGCGCTCTGCCAACACTGCGCACACCACGCACGTCATTATTATGTGTGTGCACACCACGCAATGCTAAATTTATCACGCGGTCCTGCACACCATTTTTCCACGCGACACCGAAATTTAGCGCGCACACCCGCACACTAACATTTTTTCGTGCGGCACCGGAATTTAGCACGCACACCTGCACACTAACATTTTTCCACGCGACACCAAAATTTAGCGCGCGCACCAGCATGACAATATATTGTCACGCAGTGTCAAATTTTACCTATCACCAGCATTTACTGTGCATCATCCATTTTTATTGAGCCCACCTATGCACATTTATTTTTATGTGCATCAATTCCTTGTGAATTTCGCTGTAGAAATTGGGGATTTTGCTTAACTTTTTCCCCAATTTACCATAGACATTTTGCAACCATGAAATTTGTTCAATTTCACCCTGATAACATCAGTTCAACCTATGCAACAACAAATCGTTGTAAGTTGACATTTTTGGAACGAATTTATCCAAAATTAATTCACGAATTGAGAATTTTAATTACTAAATTCGCTCCATCTATCATGGCTTCACTGTAACTTCAAATTCAACCAATTCCAGGTCCGAATTTGCTAGAACAAATATTAAACCAATAATATCTCACCACTTGGTCGAATTTCTCAATTTTCCCGTGAATTTAACAACAGAAATTGGGGCTTTTCCCCAATTCCATCCAGTTGTTGTTACTTTTTACCATGGACGCTCTACAAACTAAAATTTGGCCATTTTTAAATAAATCCTCTGTGACATTTCACTTCAAATCAACTTTCTCAGCCCATCCAGGCTCAGTGTTGAAAACTGAAGCTCTGATACCATATTGTAATGTCCCTGACCATCCATGCCGGGCCACGCTACGCCACANGTATTTGCTTCTGAAGTTTCTTTACCAACTGGTTCCTCTGTTTTAGCTGCTCGACTAGATTTTCTACAGACCACTGATTGGTCGTGGCAAAGGCACCTAATGAACCCGCCACTTCCTTAGAAAATTCTGAATCTTCTCGGTTTTTTCCATCATATATCATCCTTTTCCTTTTTACCGTCGGTCCCTCCTTCTGATGTGTTTCACGTTTAACAATGGCTCTCCTTTTCTTGCTGAAGAAGAAGTCTCAAGGGGGCATCTGTTCGGGTGCAATTGGGGTTAGATCATCTATAAAAATGATTTCAGACCTCAGATTTCCGAAAGTAGACTGTAACAGTGTCAATGAAGTGATAGGGGCACCTATCTCTTTAGATGATTGTTGCTCTGCAGATTTGGCCACATAGGTGGCTGGTGTAGAAGGTGATGTATCATGTCCTTGTTTCTGAAAGGCCTTGAGCTGAGCCTTTGCTTGAGGGCCTAGTGGAGTTGATACTGAAGCTTCCAATTTCTCAGTTAAAACTTCGATGTCCTTTGGGTTTTCTTTCATTTCCTATTTTCCAGAGCTCCCTGTCTCAAAACTTGGAGGTACAATTTCCTGCATAGACGAAGATGCTATTGGTTCTCCTTGTAATACTTTAGGAAATTTGTTTCTTCTATGTTTTTGGAAACTGAAGAAGCTGGCATGTTGGTCTGGGAATAGAGTTTGGACACTGTTCAATACTTCCTCATATGACCTAGTTCCCATGAATATTTCATCCTGTGGGGAATTCTCGTGCATATACTTCTTTAAGTTGTATTGATCTAGGTGGTTTTCTACGATTTTTTGTGGGTCATGTCTTTTAAACTCGATGCCAACCAACTTGACATCCTCCAGAGTTGCGACCTCTACTTTAGAATGAATGAAATCTAACAAGGAAACCATACCAACTTGAAGAGGGAAGGTTGGCCATACCTTTTTCTGGGCGGCTTTCAATTCCTTGTCGATGCCCCCTGTCATGGTTTGATAAGCCACTTCTCGACATACCAATCAATCTGGTAAAAACTTCGGGAGAACATGTGGCGGGGGGGGCAACCGAGCACCCGAAAACCCTGATGTAGGAAAAATTTTCCTCGATGTACCAGTCTGCTATTTTTCCCAGGTTTCCCATGATTCTATCTGAAATTCGAGGTGGTGGGAAACCATATAAGGCCACATGAATGTGCACTACTACATAATGGTATATTTCATAAAAGAAATCTCTGGCCTTGTCTTCCCACAACTTGGAGTGATAGAAATAGATAGGCTCAACGTTGTTTAGTGTTCAACTCCAATTCATCAACGGAAAAGGGGTAAGCAAATAACATCCATGATATAGGCAGACATGTAGAAAGGGGTAGACTGTCCCTTTGATTTAGCTAGCTGGTATTCAGTGATTTCCTTGGCTAGATTATCTGATAACATCTTGGCCCAATTGAAAGAGTATTCTTCGGCCACTTCATGCATAATTGGCACCCATGCTACTGGGAAATGAGTGGAGCTCTTCTTTCCGAATAGCCTACAGAGCATCAGAGCTACATAAATCATAGGGGTATCCAACGACGCCGTGGCATAACTTCCATGAATGTCGGCTCTGAATTTTTCCAGGTGCCCCCACCAGGTCTTGATTATATCTAGATAGGTTTTATCATATTGTATGCATTCGGGTTGTTCAAACTCCAGTAGGAACACATCATTGTGATTATATTTAAAGTTGGGGGATAGCTTATACTTTAGTTGTATGTGTTCTGGTCGAAACGACCCAACAACAACCTTTTGAGAGTTGTAGATGCTCCTGGTTTGAATGTCAACGTTTTCTAGGGCCCAACCTATCATGTCATTATACAACATGAGCCTCGGTCGCACACCTATTTTATGTAGCTATGACTAAGCTATATCCCTGAGTTTAGTTGCATAAGTTTCGCTCACTTCATTGCTTGAATGCTCTGGGCAATTTATAAGCTCATGCTCTGGGATATCGAACACTTGTGTCCAAGATTTCACGGTGTCAACGACTCTCGGTGAGGTATTTGACAGAACGTTCGCATTCAGATTCTCACCTTCCCCAACTGCTTTAGCTATCTTTCGTGGTGCCATGATATTGATAAAATAAGAACGAGGTTACATGTTACAGGGGGATGCATGAGCTTCTGAGTTGGCTAAAAGTTACTATTCTTTGAGAATGAAAATATAATTCAAAATCAAGCATTCTTATTCACCTCAGGCGCATTGATTTGAGTACGCCTTTACCGACGACAAATTTATTAACCTTAATGAAAAAGTAAATCTGGCAATCTGCAATCCACACTAAAAATCATTACCCTTAGTTTATGATAAATGCCATTAATATCGGCAGTTCACGATCAGGAGCTTTGGATGAAATAGATTTGAAATTTCCCGAATGCGAATTTGCAAAAGGTTAATTTCTAGATAATCTCATTTAAAACATTAATTAATCATGTTTAACTTTAAGTGCTTTCGGGTATTCGAACTTAGAGATTTTTCAAAGTAGCTTTAGATAGAATCCCCGAAGCCCGAAACTGCAAACTGATTAATTATCAGATAATCATTTTTAAGTTTTAATTAACCCTGTTTAAGTTTCAAGTGTTTCAGAAGTTTGGACTTCAGAGATTTCAGGATGTGATGGATGGTAAAGGTTCGAACTCCGAACTCCAAAGTTTTTAACTATCTTTTAATCAAGATTAACTTAACTAATTTAGATTTAGTATTTCGACATTTTTCATGCTTTGTGGATTTGCAAGTTAGCTCTTTATTATATTTCCGAAAGGCCATTACCCAAAGTGACATGTTAAGGATGACGTCATTTTAGATGACGTGTCGAGACTAGGGGGTGCCACATGTTACTTAGAATTGTATTTATCTTCATATGAAAAGGTCAAAAATAGATGGCACGTGTCGACCCAGGGAATACTCTAAGGGTACATGTGTACCATGACTTGTGTATTTTAAGGTTCGTGAAAAAGTGACAACGAACACTTTCGGGTTTCAGGATTTTAACCGTGAAGACCTGTCAAAACACCCAAAACGCAAAGCTCCGAAGCGACCTTTAATGATTTGACTCTTTAACAATCAAGCATCTCCAAGACTCAAGGAAAAAGGGGATCGTTCAATCAACTAGAGAGCGTTATCAACGACAGATAACATTGTGCGCCTTATGACTAGAAGTAGATTCGATTTAAACATTCAAAGATGATTTATGAGTTATTAATTGATCGAAGATGAAGTTCGAGAAAGTAAAGCTCAAGGTTTTAGGATTATATGTGTTCCAACAGGAGTCACGTGCATACACCTACATGTCAGTCATCTGAACAACATAGCACATGAGATACATTAGTTGAAAAATCAAAATGATCTTGTGGCTACAACTTGTTTCAGTGATTTGAGGTTAGATTATTATTTTGAAGCATCCTACCCCTGTTTGAGCCACATTTCCCCTAAATTTCCGTAAATCTCATTTCTCCTTTTGAAATAGGATTTTTGCTCAAGATAATGGAATTCCTAGAATGCTAAAGGGAAAAAATGATTAAGAAAAGGCAACATTCTATCTAAGGAAAAATATAGCTAACGAACATAGACTTGGATGTGAAAAACTGAAGTAAACGTTGCATGTATTTTAGGCCCAAACAATTCTATACTCAAAAATTAAATCAAAGGTTTCAAAAAAGTGGAACATAAAATCGATGGGAAAAGGTAATAAGAGGGGCCTAAGCTTTAGTAGAAATAATCATTTGAAGAATTATACCTTTTAAAGGCCCATTAGTTTTTAATTATTAGAACACATTGCTCTAAATGATGAGTATATTTGGAAGAGCAACACATTTAACTTGACTAAAATTGCATGTTTGTTTAGCATAAAAATAGCAATTTTGAATGACTATTAGGAGCCGAGATATTTGAATTGAGTACTTGTGTATGTGTGGCTAAAAAATAGATATAGTGGGTAGCAGATTGGTGCACATGTACTCCTATACTTGATTCCCACCACCGTGATTATTTCAATAAATTTATAGAATATTCACTTATAGTTTCCCTTCCTAAATCAAAACTAAATAGTACTATGAGAGTTTGCAAGGGTTAGCAAGTGTGCCTATATTTCATGAGACTCAATAAGTAATCCAGGATATCAATTGCAAACTAATCAACATATGTGCAAGACACTCTAGAGAAATCTATAAGCAAGCAAAGAAAAAATATGTAAATTCAAAACTGAACAAAATTCTTACTACTAAAAGTAAAAATAAAAAACTAAAACAAAGCAAAACTATTGAAAATGATTTCAAAATCTATACTAAAATTGAAATAAATTGAAAATAGGAAATCAATAATGTTGGAAATCAAACCTATTATATACAAGCTAGCTGCCATGGGGAAACTAACATAAATGCCTTTTTAGAATTTGACCATTGATAGGGAGAAGTTCCAATTCTCCCTCCATATTTTACAATTTGCAAGTGCCAAGGCCAAGCTTTTCAACCACCTAAAAGGGGCCAAGCCAAAGTTGTTGAAATTTCAAATGTTTACCCTTTGGCTCATTTGGTTTGTTCTACTTGAGCACAAGATCTCGTACCTCAAAATTCATATCCCCAAATGCATTTTTATGAAACCAACATTAGAAAATTTTCTATCAGGCTAAAAATTTCTACTTAGTTTTTTCATGTTCCTCTTCCAACCTAAGGCATCATGTATGTTCTAGAGAGATGAATAATTCTACCCCCTAGAGGATTGAGATAACTAGAGAGACGATCAAAATATGTTTGAGGGAAGAGTGTATTCTTTTCCAAACATGAGGAAATAAGGAGAGGTGCCTAGGGAAACTTTAGTTGTGACTCAATTTGCCCAAAGAGCATTAGGGAGAGCATTTGGCCAATTCCAATGATGAATAACTACTATTTTTTTTAGGATTTGTATAAGAATATTATTGGTGGGTTCAACTACCCCATTCTCTCAATGATAATAATTGTTTGAATAATGAATAATAATTCTCCTTTTTTAAATTAAATTCAATCAACTTTAATGAAGACAAATATGATGCATTATCAAATACCAGTATGGAAGGAACACCAAAATTGGTAATCATATGTTGTTCCAAAAACTGAATGACTATTGTTTCGTGTACATGCATCAAAGGGATGATATTTTCTATCTAATGAAATAATCCATCATTATCAATATATAGTTGTGTTGCCTTTCATAATTAAGATTGATTTCATGGATAACATCTAAACCCCATTTTTCAAATGGTGTCTCAGTTATAGTTGGTTGTAGGGGAGAAACTAGTTTTTTGTCTCTTCTAGCACATAGTTGGTTGACTTTACACTTCTTGACGTAAGCATGAGCACCCATGAAGAGTGTAGGCCAACAATAACTAGCTCTCAAGACCTTATGAGCTATAATTTATGCTGAAAAATGTCCACCAGTTGGTCCATCAAGAAAATATTTCGGTACCCTTTTAGCATCATCTACTTCTAGACATCTCAATATCACTCCATTATAATTTTTTCTAAATAAGACACCATCAATCAATTGATATTGAGCATATTATAGCCTTAAGGATCTCCTCTTTTTAAAATTCAAATAAGTGGGACTTGATCCATTATGTAAATATTATTTCTATTCATAATACCTTGAATCAATATTTGTTGGGATGTACAAGACTTCATTACTTTGTACAACAAATTGATTATCTCAACCTTTTTCATCATTCATAATATGATCATGTGCTTCAACAACTAATTTGTAGAGTCCCTACCCCTTGAGAATAATTGTAGGTTTGATTTCAAGATCATATTCTTAGATTGTTGTCATATAATTACCCGTTCTTTCCCCAAGTTACTTTTGTATGAACAATGATCTTACAGTTGGGTAAGGGACAATAAATTTTGTGTGGTTTTTAAGGATGTAAGGTTTGAACTGTTTTACAATCTTAACCATACTATAGGCATGCTTATCAGTCGCCTGATAATTCAATTCATCTCCTTGTAATCCTATGATTATGACCTTCAAGATCTACATGAGTAAGTACAACAACAAGAGAGTAATCTAAAGTGAATGTGTACACAAATAAATCTTTTTCAACATTAGGACCACATAAAGCTAGAGAAGCAACAATATCAACTTCTACTTTTTTAAAGCTTCCTTTTCCATTGGACCCCATTTGAATTTTTCATCCTTATTTATCATTTTTTGTAGTGGTTTGATGATTTCTTCAAAATTAGAGACAAACTTTCTCACGAATTTAATTTTTCCAAAAAAGGACTACATAGATTCATTATTTTGGGGAAGGGGAATATAAGAGATAGTTTTAGTTCTCTCATGGTCTATCAATATATCATCCTTTGAAATCACATGTCCATGCAATTTGCCTTCAATGACTGCAAAGACACTTTTCTTGGGATTGAGCAAAATTCCATATTTTCTACATCTCTCAAAAATCTTTTTGAGATGTTGTAAATGATTAGAGCACTTCTTGGAATAAATAGTGGCACCATCTAAATATACAACCACACTCTAATTGATTTGTTCTCTGAAGGCAATATACATTGTTTGTTGCAATGTAGCTCCTACATTGATGAGATATAAATATATTCTCTTATATGCAAAAGTTCCTCATTTAGTTCAGAAGGTTGTCTTTATTCTATATTGTTAAGTAACTAAATCCTAATTATACCTAGATAGTCCATCTAGCAAAGAACACATTTCAGAATCATAAACTAATTACCAAATTTGTTCCATGGGAGGAATTGAATAATTGTCCTTCTCAAATACACGATTCATATTTTTGAAATCAACATAGAGTCGAATTTATCCGATCCTTTTACAAACCACCACTTGATTACCACCTAAGTGGAATGGTGAATATGATTTTTTTTTTAGCATCAAATAACTTCTTTAATTCTTTCAACACCAATGGTTCAAATGCACTTCAAGTGTAGGATGTATTTTCCAAAGTTTTTGCTAAAAAGGCTTTGTCTCTTTCTTCATTGGGATGGTATGTTGTATGATTTTAATGTCATATGTATTTACATCATCATAGGTCCAAGCAAACACATTTTTGTACTCTCTGAATAATCTTATGTACACTTGTCTATTTGCTTTGTACAACATGAGCCAAGATTTGCATTCATTAGGGTCATTTTCTATTCTCAAATTCATTACTTCATACAACATGGAGGAACTATGTGTTTTAACATTCGTAGGTTTCTTAAATCTGTCTTGCAAATCAAAGAGATTCTCCAAAGTAAGCACATTTTTGGGGATGACATTAGATTTCAAATCTTTTATCCCACTTTGAGGATTATCCAATGCATTGGAGTGTTCTTCATCACCGATTACAACATTTTGAAAAGTCCCTTCACATGTTAGAAAATCAATAATTTGTTGGTCATCATTAAAAACTCTCCAATTTGTGATTTTGTTTGGAACTAAATGCCTAGAAATTAATTCAACAAATAATGCCTAGAAAACTCTCCATCACGATGGGGTGCCCATTTTCCTACATTCGGTCTGCTGGGTGTGCATGTTTTCGACATGCCTGTCATCACCAATTGTTTGTTTATTTGATGGGGTGCCCATTTCTTCATGGGGCACCCACCCAAACAACTCTTCAGTCAATTCACCACTTAACCTCTATCACAAGTCATCTTGGTGAAGTCGTACTTGGCATCACGTTGCGCGCCCAAGTAACCCAACTTCACTTATAAAATAACTGAGCGTCCACTAACTCACTTGTTTCGCATGTCTTGGCTCGTGGAAGGATTGTGCACACCCAGGTCAAGTCCTAGGGCATGACAAAGATAGATCCAATTATAATCATGGCAGTGACGACTAGGGTTACGCAAGCCTCCAACTCTTGGTTCGCTCCAAAGGTAAGAACATGTTTTCTTGGGGTGGATCCAATGGCCATATTCGTAGAAAAAACTATCCAATCACAATGCAAGTACGACTATAAATTCTAACATATTTTTTTATAATCTTAATAACTGAATTTTAAAAATAAATAAAATAAAACATTTTCTGATTGAAAAAATTAAAAGAATTAAATGAATCCAGAATCAACTCACTCCACTCTTATCTCCCATGTCATCATAACTTGATGTATTAATTCTCTTTGTCAATAACGATTATTTCTCTAATCTCCTCTATCGTGATAAGTTGATTGATCATTGAAAAGTTTAATCTCCTTTGTTGCTAGTCTAATCTTACGTATTGTTTAATCTCTTATGTTGTGAAAAGTTGATAGATCCTTTAAAAGTAATTTTCTTACATTAAATTAAATCAATAGATTATTTCAAACTTATCAAATTTATTGTTTTGTTTGGGCAATTCTCTTTGCCAATAACTATTAGTGGTTGCATTAAAACAAAACTCCAGACATTAAAGCACAACATAGTTAGGATTCAAATTTAGATAAAAACTATGATTATATATATACTAAAAACAATCACTTTATAAAATTGGTTGATATACTTCGATAGATACTAAACTTAAGACTTGATCAACATATATCAATCACTTTTATAAAATAATTGTTAGTAATATAAATTACTTTTGATGAAAAAATTATTTCATTTTAAAATATTAAATAAAAAATTATAATTTATTACTTAAATTCAAATACATAAAAAAAATAAATAATTAAAAACATTTTTTAGAAACCTTTTACAACAAATCAACAACCTTTATATGAAACCTTTTATAACAAATCTACAACCTTTTTATGAAACCTTTTACATCAACCTTACTATTTTAATTAGAATAAGACTACCTTGCAATTATTAATTGCCTTTCCCATAACCATTCCAACTAAAAAATAATTAAATAAATAACATTTCCAAACCCTAAATTGATTTTATTAGCATGAAAATATCAACGCAAAATAAACACTCATACGTTATTTAACCTTAACCGGTTAACAAGTTAAATTTTAAAACTTGCTAAGATTTTCTTTTGAATCCTAAAATTATTGAATTTAGGGAGAGGGCTTGCTGGGTGGTATTTTCCTACATATTATAGGTGGAAGACTAAAATACTCTTTGGATTTATTTTATCGAAACAGTTACATGAAGATCAATTGATACGTCCACATCCTCCATCACATGTTAATTACAACTCATATAGTTTTCATAGTAATGATCGTTCACAAGTTAGTGGATAGTGACAACAAACATGACAATATTGATTGAGTGTATAACAAATCAATCACCTTTTTATTTAAAAAAGGTCAAGGAACAATATATGGACATAATCTTGACCTAGATGTAACAAAGATTGATGATCACTTTAAACCGCTAGAGTTCCAATCTAAATGGATGATCACTATAAACCATAAACCTAAATATCTATACAACATACAATGCCGATCTAAATCGCTATACACCATACATTGCCAACCTAAATAGGCGATTTCTATAAAATGTAAATCATAAACCTAAATGAGAATCTAGGGTAGTTATAAAAAACATCTCACATTAAAAGTTCTTAATATAAAATTAAGATGAATCTAGGTTAGTTATAAAAACATCTCATTAAAATTAATTAAAATTAATTTGTTATGTAAAACATGTATCGATAATATTTTTTATTTTTATTTTAATATTAAGTTTTTAAAAATTATTATAAAAAAATATTTTATTAAAATTTATTTATTATGTAAAATATGTGTGAAGGCATTTTGATAATGAACGAAAATATTTCTTATGATGAAGGGAAATTAATTTAATGATATTAAATATTTTTCCATATATATATAAGGATTTAAATTTATTTTTAGTAGATTGATGTGATAAAAAATTAGTGGATAAAAGGAAATTAAGATACTACAAAGAAGGGATCAAAACTAAAATCTACCACCTTAAAACCCTCCTCTCTCCAATAACAATAGAGCATAAGCTGGTGACAAACAGGCCCAACAGTAGCAACAACCAGCCCATTACGCCTTGGATGAATGCCCTGACTGGTGTGAGCTTCATGATCTGCCATAAGGCAAGCAAGAGTTGCAACAACAGCAAGACTTTATTAAGACTCGATTGCACTTCTGCCATTACGATACTTCCTCCTCCACCAACGATGAACGATAGATAGCCCAGACAGTCCGCTAATCCATTTTGTCAGCTTCTGCTTATAGCTCATTATTTTTTGCCAAGGCATTTTCTTTTTCCAGGTATCTTCCTTTTCTTATTATTCATCCACTTCGTATTCTTAATTATTCATTTTTTTTTCCTTTCGGCATCTAAGTCTTTTCCTCAACTTCAGCCATCAATCAACGCTGTCCATGTTTAAAGCTAAACGCATTGAAAAAAGATGAATCGTTTTCCTTTGTTTTTCTTCCCATTCATCATCTTGTACGGTAGCAAAGCCATGGGATTCTTCTTTTTAAAAATATGAATGTAGAATTAGTTTACTTTATGTCATCTCTCTTCACAAGAATGCAGGGAGTGGAAACTTGGGAATCGGTTTTCATAAGCTTTCAAGGCTGCATGTGAATTAAGATACATTGTGTCTATATTCNCATCGGTGGCCCCAATTCCCATCCCACTGGCAATTGTTGCCCAGATTTTGGGGCTGATGTAATATGACATTTCTCCATTGACGAACAACTTCTCTCCGTCCTTTCTCAGATTGTAGTCATCGCCCATGTAGGTCACTAGGTGTTCATCTGCTACCTCAAAATCCTCACCAGCCCAGCCCGGCAGATGTTCCGTCGTGGTCAGGCAATCCACACTCTTGAACACTCGGCCTCCGTAACGTTGCAGTAGAGCATAAGCTGGTGACAGGCCCAACGGTCGCAGCAACCAGCCCATTACGCCTTGGATGAATGCCCCGACTGGTGTGAGCTTCATGATCTGCCATAAGGCAAGAAAGAGTTGCAACACCAGCAAGACTTTATTAAGACTCGATTGCACTTCTGCCATTACAATACTTCCTCCTCCACCAACGATGAACGATACATAGCCCAGACAGTCCGCTAATCCATTTTGTCAGCTTCTGCTTATAGCTCATTATTTTTTGCCAAGGCATTTTCTTTTTGTAGGTATCTTCCTTTTCTTATTATTCTTCATTTTTTTTTCATTTTTTTTTCCTTGGGCATCTTAGTCTCTTCCGACAACTTCAACCATCAACCAACGCTGTCCATGTTTAAAGCTAAATGCATTGTGAAAAGATGAATCATTTTCCTTTGTTTTTCTTCCCATTCATCATCTTGTACGGGTATCAAAGCCATGGGATTCTTCTTTTTAAAAATATGAATGTAGATTTAGTTTACTTTATGTCATCTCTCTTCACAAGAATGCAGGGAGTGGAAACTTGGGAATCGGTTTTCATAAGCTTTCAAGGCTGCATGTGAATTAAGATACATTGTGTCTATATTCCGTCTTTAAGTTTATAATGTGTGTTATCTAAGTTTATAATGTGTGTTATGTAAGTATTTTCAATGTGTGTTATGTAAGTATTGTTGATGCATTATGTAAATTAAATATTATATTTTTATGAGGATATCTTTTTTATGAGGTTATTTTTAATGGAAACTAAGGCTACATATTATTTTTTTTTTCATTATATGTATCTTGCATATCATATCAATTGTACTTGTATTTTTATGTTTTTTTTTTCAACATTAAAAATGTCTCTTTATATTTATGTAAAACAGTTTTCTTTACACAAACATCAAGGAATTTGCACTCTCTGCATAGCTTCAAATCTTCATAAATTACAACAGTTCTGGTTTAGTTCACAAAAAAAAGAATTATCAATTTTACTGTTTCTCTATACATATTGCTAGCAGAAAGACCATAAAGGCATAAGATTTGTAATAGTGTCCAAAAAACACAACACTAAAATTCTATGCTGTTTCAGAAAAAGTGGAGGTATCTTCCACATCTTTAAGAAACTAATCCAAAAAGATTCTAAAAATTTAGAAGAGATAGAAAAAGTGTGTGGGCCCTTTGTTGCCATCAACCCAATAGTTGTAGCTCACGAGACCTTTAGACTTGGACAAGGCTAATTTCACTTCCATATTAAGCTCCGTGAAAACATGGGTGAAATGGATTTTTCTAAAACTTAACTTGAGTCTATTAATCATGTCCATCCAACCCAATATGTCTACAAACAACTTGTTTTTGCACTTGCATTTTTATGTTTACAAACAAACTTGATTTATGTGCATTTCCAAATAACATTTTAGAAGTAATGGATATTACATTAAAATTTTTTATACTTTTTAATTTTTTTCTCGGGGACTTATACTTTTTAATTTAGTTAAAGGTTTTCATAGTTTTATTAATAACCACAATAAAAAAATAAATAGTGTGTGATTATTAAAATAAAAAATAAAAAATAAAATTAATTTAAATGATTATTATTAATCATAATTTGTGATTATTAAAATAAAAAAATAAAAATAAAAATTGATTTAAATGATTATTATTAATCACTCCAAAATGTAAAACATTTTAAAAACCATAATTAATTTAATAAGGATTTAGTAGGATTTCAATTGGGACCACTTATAAAAAAAAGCCTCATCTTATTAAAACTTTAGTCCATAAACATGATCACTGATTAAAACTTTATTCCATAAACATGATCACTTATATTTACATGAAAACTCACTTGTACTTTATGGGCTTCATAAATTTAAATTCCTTTTGTGGTAATTGATAGACACTGCAATTCAAGCCAGTGACGTTACAAAGAGAAAAATAGATTTAGTTTGCCTTTTTGTGCATGTTTTGCAATATCTAAGCCAAGGTAGTGTTAGGCAGGGTGATGGCAAAGGACTTGCTTGTATTGACTCTTGAATATAACTCATGGGATACCATACCTTTCACCAGTTTGCAGACTCCTTTCTCTTGTGTTTGTGTGTATGTGTTTGTGTGTATGCGTTGCATGTTGTCAATTGCGTGGGACAATCAGTAAGTTTGTCATACATTGAATGCTACTTTGCATTTATATGAAGACGCATCTAAGCTTTTTATTGATTTCATTGTTGTGCTTGTGCTGAGTTTTCCAAAGGACGGGGCTGGTGAATTGACGTGTTTCCTTTTCCTTTTCCTGTGCAGGTAGATTTTTTATGGATGGAATGAGATTGACTCATTTGGGAGGTTAGAAGTTTTAACATGAATTGAAGGGCTCATCATGTCGACTAGTTTACTTGCAGTGAGATCTTCATATTTCAGTTTAGGAAGTTTCTACATTCCATCAATGGTTTCCATTTGAAAGGGCTCTCTGATGTATGATCTATCTCAGCTATGTCTGAAATTTCCATTATATCTATTAGGATTGTGCAAGGTCTTGCATGCAATTGCTTTTTTGGTTGTGTTTTTTGGATGAAATTTTTTCAGTGTTTTAGGGTTGTCACATTCAACCCTAGACACACCCTTAATGCAGCAGAGGTTACTTGCATAACA
>JZKD02S1747475.1:23549-49809 GCA_000966675.3 Picea glauca
AAGAGGAGATTCCATCATCGATGTGAGTCGGGATGATTCACAAGAAGACGATTTTCAGCAGAAAAATTCACCATTGAGTTGGCTTGGTAAGAAATGGTTAGATTTCTTGAGTAAGGCTTGCATTTTTTCTGTTGTAGATGCACATTTCAGCCTTATCTATTCATTTTTGTTGAAGTTTGACAAGTTGCAGCAGTGTATCATAACTTGTAAGATGCAAGTTTGCATGTGAATGCAWTTCTTTTGAATGCATTCTTGTGTTATACAACTTCRTCAGGAGGATGTAAAAGAGGGGTATGATGCTCATTTGTTACMGCCATATATATTTTTCATATTCAGCTCTTATGTACCCACATGTTTCGGGTTTATGTACTTATGTTTGTACTGGAAGGAGAGTTGAAGAGCTATGCACATGCATGTGTTTTTGTGTGTGTGTAAACAATGAACTTGGTGATAGTTCATCATGAATGACTCATGATTGTAACATGATTGTGTATCATGAATGTCGACTTGTATTTGGGGAAGGTCGATATGTTTCAAATGATTCTTGACTTGTGTCAATGTTGTCTTGACGATTATGTTGTGTCGATCATATTTTTTCGACTTATGTTTAGTCAATGGTGTTTGTTGGCTTGTAAGTCGATTTTGAGTACACTAAGATGCAGGAAAACGTTGTGTACTTTGATGAAGTACAAGATGCGACCATTTGCTTGAAAAAACAAAAATACTTTGTTGGCATCATTTTCAGTCTTGTATAAAATTGTTTTCAAGATTGATGGTTTTCTTGGCTTGTGACAAGATGTTGCAGGAAAGTTTTTGCAGCCATTGGAGAGCGGATTGTGTTGTCGCCAAAGAGTTCACAAAAGGGACTTGATTCTTAGTGGGAAGGTGGGCAGTCTTCCAAGCACAAAGAGAACAGTGGATCAGCAGTAGCCAGAGAATAGTGGTTGAGGGACATAGTCAGTTGCAATGCAAGGCATGTCAAAGTATCCAGGTGATTGTCAAAAAGACTTTTCAAGTAGAATCAGTTGATAGAACTTGGAAGAAGAAGAGTATTGAAGCTCAGATAGATAATCATAAGTTTTTGTGGGTCCAAAAGCCTTTCAGTGGGAAGGTGTGATCAAAATCTGGACCAGGGGTCAAAATTTAGCTCAAAAATCAAAGTTCTTGGAATTGCCTCAAAACAAATGGGTGTGTATCCCTCGTCGTTACGAACCCAACGAAACTCATTTGGGTTCAAACAGACATCGGATGAGAGAGATATCGTGATCTGTTTGAATCGCCAAACAGGTAAAAAAAAATGAGTGTTGACTGTACAGTCCATACAGGATGCTGTGACAGGGGTAGGAACACTGACGTGGCAGGTGACGGGGAAAGTGTTGATGTGTCATTTCTGAATTGGCATAGTTTGGACGAATCTGTTGGCGACACATGGCATTTAATGGACAAATGGAGAGGTGCCATGTGGCCCCGTCGTGGGCTGCCACGTGGCACCATGGTATAGGTTGGTTGGTTAAAATTTTATGGAGCCCATGGAATTCAAACCCCAGACCTCCACATACATCCAAAGTCTGGCAAAGTCCGAATAACCAACATGCCACGACACGCCATTGGGTCTTAACAATGTATGTTTTAAATTTTATTTAAATTATACCATGTTAAAGTTTGGGCGGTAAAAATCTATGGAGTTCGTGGGAATGGAACCCCGGACCTCCCACAATAAGAAACACTTTGGCAAAGTCCGTGCAACTAGCGTGCCATCATATATCATATATCACTTATTATATGTATGATTTAACATATATTTAAATTCGTACAACTGGTATTTTGGAGTGGGGTTTGGGCTGGGGTTTAGCCCCAGCCCCCGGTTTCTATGTGCGCCCATGTGACCACATCACACGGAATGGACATGGATTCTTTTAAAATGGCTAGCCATTTGCGCTCACCACTTGTCAAGTCCAGGTTTAACCTTGGAACGGGTGCCTAACTTTGCGCTGGGACGTGGCCACATGGCTCCCATGCGCCCAACACCTCAGGGATTTGGGGGCTTAGTTCCCTAACTGTTCGACAAATTGGTGCATTTTGTGGAGATGTGTGTGGGTGCTGGGTTTAAGCACGGAAAACGCCCAGAAGCCAGGTTACTCACACACAGGTGCGTTTTGGCGAACCAGAGACAGCAAGCTTGAAGGAGGAAAATGGCAGGAGGCCTAACTTCCTCATTTTTTGGCCAAATGAGGTGCCGAAAAATCCCAGCTAGGGGTTTTTGGACATTATGAATCCATTGGCACTATGTTCACAGCCATTTGAAGAATTATTTTTCATTTTTTTAACCATTGAAGTTTCAGGAAGCTCTAGGGAGCTTGAAGCCCTCATTGTTTGAGGTCATGCACAGATGAGCCTATGTTTGTTTTCTGTGATTGAATAATCATTTTTGGCTAATTATTATGCTCTGAACATTTTGGGATAGGTTTCAGATCCATTTGAAGACTTTTACAGGTGTTTTTTTCAAAGAGAATCTTAGGGAAGCTTAAAGGCCACATGTAGAAGAGGTCATGACCGGATGAGCCAAGATCCGTTTTCAGAGTTCTATTAGTCATTTTTGGGGTTTTTATGTATTCTGAACCCAATGGTACAGTCATAATTTCCATTGGAGTTGAGCAGCAACTTGTAAGAGAATCTTTGACAAATTAATCCCAGAGAGCCAAGTCCATTGAAGGAGGCTCAAGGAGATGTAGCCCAGAGAGGGGTGAACTCCTTTATCATCTTGTTATTGTTATGAGTTTGATGGTTTATTAGCTGCAAGTTATGTTGTTGTGTATTTGTTTAAATCACATATTTAACCATTTAAAAGAACATTTCCTCACACCTGAACATTTAAAAGAAGAAGCATAAACTTGGCACATAATCTATCTTGCAAATTTTAACACATTGAGCAAGGTCCTGTAAAGTTTTTTTTATTGAGTAGAGGGTGCTTGCATAGAATAACAAGTCAGCCTTCTATTTTTAGATCATGACTGGTACAAAGAGGTCAAATATTTTATCGGACAAAACACAATGATGGTACCAAAATTCGAGGGATTTACTATAGACATGATGGATTATTGATATTTAAAATTTGAATTTATGTACCACCCAATGACGAGTTGAGGAGTTTGATCCTAAATGAGGCTCATAGAGAAATGTACATGGATCATCCTGGAGTCACGAAGATGAGAGAAGACCTTAAACCCTTATTCTTCTAGAAAGGACTGCAGACAAACATAGTCAACTACGTGGCAAGATGTCTCGAATGTCAGCAGGTGAAGGATGAACATAGACATCTGACAGGATTACTACAACCACACACTATTCCAGAATTGAAATGGGAGGTCATTTCAATGGATTTCATTGTTGGACTTCCATTGATGACAAGGAGACATGACTCGATTTTTGTGGTAGTCGACACTCTGATGAAGAGTTCTCATTTTATTCATGTGCGTATGATGTATCATGCACGTGAAATAGCTAGAGTTTTCATCAGTGATATTGTGATGTTGCATGGCGTGCCTAAGAGAATTATATCCGATAGAGGATCGATGTTTACAAGATGATTTTGGACTAGTTTCCAAGAGGCCTTGGGAACCCAACTTAACTTTAGTACTGTGTATCACCCGGAGACAGACGGGTAGACCGAAAGAAAAAACAAAATCTTGGAGGACATGTTGTGTATGTACGTGATGGACCAACAAAAGAGATGGGAATAATTCTTTCCACTGGTAGAATTCTCTTATAACAACAGTTATCAAAGCACCATTAAGATGACGTCTTTCAAGTTTCTTTACGGGAGACCATGTCAAATGCCTTTGCGTTGGGATCGGCTTGAGGATAGTGTCTTGGTGGTACCAGAAGCGATCCAAGAAATGGAATATCAAATGCAAACAATAAGACAAAGGATCAAATAAGCGCAGGATCGACAAAAGACTTATGCCGATGCACATTGTGTCGACTATAGTTACGAAGTTGGAAATCGAGTCTTCTTGTGGGTGAAGCCACATAAGAGTTCAATCAAGTTTGGAAAGGGTGCTAAACTCTCTCCTAGGTTCGTGGGACCTTTCGAGATTGTGGAAAATAAGGGGCCCGTGGTCTATCGACTATCCTTGTCTGATTCTTTGAGGCGTATGCACGATGTTTTTCATGTATCTGTTTTGAGACATTATGTTAGTGATCCTACACATGTTATTGACATGAGTACCTTGCAGGTATCAGATGAGGGTGATCTCATGGCAGAGCCCATCCGCATCCTAGACCATCACATTCGACAACTATGACGTCGAACAGTAGATCAGGTCAAGGTCCAATGGGAGAACTATAGTCCACACTCGGTGACCTGGGAGGACGCATATGATATGCGTCAAGAGTTTCCATTTTTGTTTGATAGCTAGTCATATGATATTGTGATACACTTTATTTCGACACTTACATACTGTGAAGCTTTGGGATGAATTTTAAAAAAAGAGACGTAACATCCCGCTCTTGTGCACACTGATCAACTTATTATTTGAGGACACTTACACGCAAGTGATCTGGGTCATTATACTATTGATTATTTTGATTATGATTATGAGATATTGTGGATTTGATGATAGGTTATTTTGTTGTATTTACATAGACAGGTTTTATTGATTGGGTTCTCCTGAGTGTGAAGGACTCTGGACGTTGAGGATGTCGAGGCATCGATGAAACCCCTTGGACTCCAGATCGAGTCATGGAGTGGATTGTTAGGGTTTGAATGTTGTTGATGTGACATATGTACATATGATTAGATATTATGATGTTTATTGTTATTGTTGACATGATTTGTTGATGGATGCAGGCTGATGATAGATTTCCGATCAGACTCACATTTGGAGTAAAGGGGTCATGCACGACAACCAGATACATTGAGGAAGAGGTGTGGCAGCATCCCTACCACAGCCTACTAGCACTCTCGTCGTGGTTCGAACTATAGGTTAACAATTACCTAGTTCGAGAGACCCGCGATGTCGTGAGGACAGACTGTGACAATCGCTCACGATGATTCTAAGGGGCGCGCAATAAGGCAGGTTTCTTATTCCTTAGAGGCCCTTATTCTCCCACAAGATCACCTGATAGAGTATTGACTCCAGGGGTTTGACGTCTACCAAATTCAGTCGAGAGGCGAGTGGCACCCTTGGAGCACGTAGTGCGTCTTGAAGGGCACGTTGCGCAAATAAAACGGAAATGGGCGAGTGGCACCCTTGGAGCACATAGTGTGTCTGGAAGGGCACGTAGTGATTTTAACTGTGGTAAGTTAAGAAACCTAGTGCCTATAAAACTATACCTCCTTAGGACCTGGTCGGACTTAAAATAGATGATGGTATGAGTGAAGTTTAATAACTAAAATTTCCCTTAAAAATTGCCGCACAACCTAATGAAATTAAAACCTAGGTCTAAGTAGAACATGTGGATAAAGATAAACTAAATAAACATGTAACAAGAAGGGGGGTAAAAAATTCAAACTTTAATTATTAAAGTAAAAATTATAATGGAGGGCTAAATTTATTAAAAGGGTAAATGGTTGTGTCTATCTACACTTGCTAAATTGATTTTTAGTTAAAAAGGAAAAAGGGGGAAACTTAAAAGAAAAGGAAACTTAAAGAAAAAGGGGAATGCCCAACTTGGTAAGGAATCTAGCCTTTGGGACTTTCTATTTATGAACTCAACTAGGAATTAAGTAAGGCGTAAATCATTTAAGAATTGTAAGGGAATATTGGGACACCAAGAAGCATTTTTAGGAACGCTTTTAGGTGGGTGAGGGAAATAGGAATAATTAATTAATTAATAAATTGATTTTTTGGTGCAACTAGGGATCGGGCGACATGTGTATGACGGAGGTTTTTCCTAATTAAATAAATGAAAAAAAAATCTAATGAGGGTTTGGGAAACTAATGACTAATAAACTCTATAAAAGGGATGGCGGAGGAGGAGAATGGATCACATTTGGCTTGCGTAATGTTACACTGTCGAAATTTATATTGAATGAGTTTTCACTTGTGGGAGTTGGGACCCATCTCGGGTAACGAGTGGTAGCTCGACCTTGCGAGGCAAGATGGGTGCTAGAATTCTCTTGTTTTTTGTGTGTGGCCCCTTTGTGGCTCAGGGGGAAGAAGACTACCCCTAGCGTTGGTTGGGAGGTACCGGTGAGGTCTCATCGGTCAACAAGCGGGATCTGGACTGAGTGAACGCATGGGAGGACATCTTCGCCTCGTTGTCGTCGGTAAAGGTATGCATGTTAAGGTTGTTACTTGTAATAAAGTTTAATTTACACTTGTTTATTTTACTGTATTCAAATGTCGATTTAATTGCCATAATATTTCCTTGCACATGTGTTTCTACGGTGTTTGTAACACATTTTTGTAAAATCATAATTGGTAATTGTAATCTCCTTGTCGCTTGATTCATCCTGTAAGAAACCTTGCTACCCACATTGTCTTCTATTTCTGAGTTACTGTCTAATTGCACATGGTCATAATGAGCCCTAAACTCAAAACATTGTCTGCATTTTATTTATTCCTTGATTGTGCTTTCTTTCATTATTTTGTTCTCCTAGGAGAAGGTCTCGATGCATATTTTTGTTTTTATCTTATGTTCCTTTATCCTTTAAGTTATTAGTTTGTGCCTGAGCAGTCGTCCAGGAGCCGAATCGACTGTCTTTCAATCCAGTGTTAAACATTTAGATTCAAATGCCCGGCTTTCCTGTGCATGGATAATAAGTGTAGGATCATTCACCACCCAACAAATCCATTGTTTTTACAACAAAAATTATTCTTCATTACTCTGCAATTATTGTGTTCTTACACTCTGCACTTTAATTTTTTTTTAATTTACCCAAGCGAATTGCTTCCTCCCTCCTCCAGTTAATGCAGAAATATCTGTTTTTTATAGAGGCCTTTTTCTCTGTGTTTGTAGACTCCTCTCTCTGTACCTATCCAGCCGTTTACTTAATCTCCATTTCCTTCCAAAATTTGTATCGAATATGAAAATAGTAAATATGAGTAAAACGTTGAAATTATTTTGGTCGATACTCACTCAAAGAGAGTTCACCCATCATGTTTTACAGGTTTGTCCTTAGTAAAAGACTTATGCCCAAAATTTGCTTCAGGTTTCTGGACATATCCTTGGTTGCCTTTAGTTCTCGATGAGGCTACCATGATTTGAGAGTTGCCTATATTATTGTTGTAAGAGATCTCGACTCTAATGCCCCCTAAGTTTCGATGTTCGTGCTTGTTGTTGTGTCATGCGTTCTTGTGTCTTTCTTGTGTCGAGCAGGTAGTTGTCTTTATTTGTCTATTTGATTATCGTATGTTTGTACAGTTGCATGATGTGCTAGTATGTTGGGTATTTGTTGTATGTTTCCTGATTTGTGTGCGTTGTCAAGTTGTGTTGAATAATTTTTGTCATTGTTGCCTTCCTGCTTTAAATAAATAAATAAATAATATTGCACTTGCTTTGCGTTGCATGTAGTCGTACTGACGGGGGTCCTTACAGACCATATAACCAATAATCAATATATTAATGATACAAACACATCACTATGATAATACTTGACATCATCCCTTTGACATCAATGGCAACATAGTACAACAATCTCCCTCTTTCTCATTGATGCCGACACCAACATTGATGTCAACACCAATCATCAATGGAAACATTTGGACATGGCAATGTTCATTCCCCATATCTGATCATCGCTCCTCATCAATTTTCATCTCACCACATTAATGTGGCTATATCTCCCCCTTTGACATCAATGGAAAAGGGTAGTTCTCTCCTTGGGGCTACTCCCCTTGCATGAACTCTCATTGGGGTTGCTCCCCCTTTATGGATGCCTTTGATCTTCCTCTGAATAATATCTCCCCATTTGGACAAGGGATATCACTCTGATGAAATACTAATGGCATGGCTTCCAATCATCTCTCCTCTTGGAATCATGTTGTTTCAACAATCATGGGAAAAGGAATAACTCCCCCTCTGGGTATGTCTACCCCTATCTTCTCGACAAGATGAACAATATGCTACCACTACAATCTTCTTCTGTTTCAAATGATACTGCTCAACCAAAACATAGATCAACTTATCAAGAATGATTTTCTCTTCATATGACGATCCTTGGACCTATCCATGCATCAAACTCGTGCCATACCATACATCGTGAAGAAAATGATATGTCAACAATGAATAGAGAATCATGAAAAAAACATCAACCATGTACATCTTGTGCCATACTATGTGCCAACCATGCCCAACACCCATTTACATCAACCATGTGCATCAATACCATACAATATATCAAGTAAGCATCTCAACTATATCATCCCATACATCATGTACCAAAGCAAGTATATAATCATGAAAACCTGCAACAAACCATGTCAGACCCTACAAAATAGTGTTATACCTTCAAACCATGCTACAACTCATATGTACACTCCTCTTATTGAGGATTTTTCCACAGGTATGCGACCTATTCCAAGAAAATATCGCATATGTACACGACATTTCTATAGGTCACCTCATGTATGTATGTGACTTCCCCCATATGAGTCCATGTATGCTTCAGAAAGAGTGAAGCTTTCTTGATTCTTTATTCCTTCATTCATGTCTGGATGTTCGATCTTCTTCATCCACTTCTAAGAGTTTCTTGATTTCTCTATATTTGTACTATGAGCTTCCATCCTTTCAAAATTTTCTTCCTTCCAAGTTACATTTTCTCTTCTTTCCATGCTATATAAAACACTCATCATTGACTATCTCCTTGAATTCCATCAATCCTAAGATTTGTGGTCAAACCCACTACAGCTGTAACATCTCATGGTATGACAATGAGCAGCAATGTGTCCCACTTGATTACATATCCAACATCTTAGGATGTTATGGTGTCTTCCAACATCTCTCATTGCATAATGTATGCAATCCAAAGCTTTATGACCATATTCATTACATGAGAAGCAATGACCATGAAAAACATTTTCATACCTTTTCTTTGGTGTCCACCTGAAGGTGTCTCTCTTCTGAATTTTCTTTGGGGTGTAAATATGGCTTCCTGATGTCTTCTTTGCTCTATTATTCTGAATTTTTCCTTTATTTGTCTAGGTGCTTGACTTGCAACTTTGCTTCCACTTTTTGAGAATGAAGGACTTACCTCATGCTTCTTAGAAGTGTTATCTTCAAAGTGAATAGCTTCCTTATTGTATCCAAGACCTGATTTATCATTTGGACATATTTGGATATCTAGGATTTCATCGAAGATTGTTAAATTGTTCATGAACTTGATGTGAGTGTTTGACTCCTCTACTTTCTTTATGAGATCAACAACTTCGGCTTCCACCTTATGGCATGACTCTTCCTTTTCATTTACTTGATTCTCCAATAGTTCCTCTATCATTTTGGCTTCTTCAATTTGGGTCTTTAGATTGACATTGACTTCAAGGCATTTTCTAAGATCATCATCTACCTTCTTCTTTTCTTATGCTTGACTAATTATTTCATTCTTTAATCTCTTGATCTCTTCTTCTTTTTCTTTTAATTGAGTCCCTTGCTTAGTTTCACTTTCTTCTTGCTTCTTGAGCATTTGTTTTAGTGTCATGGTAATCCTTTGGTACTTTTCTATGGTTTCCTTGATGTAATCTTCAAGATCCTTAAAAGCATAATGATCACGTTCTTCTTTTTCTAAATAATAAAAAACTTTATCTTCATGCTTCAACAACAACTCTTCCTCTTTATCTATAAGATATCTGTCAGTTTAATCTACACAAACTACTTCTAGATATTTGTCTTCATTTGTAGGAAAACATTCAACATCATCACACTTAGAATTATTGCAATCAGAGGATTTTGGAGAGTATTTACCTTCATTGTCCTTGATGGAATTGTCTTCAGTGTATTTTATTTTGTCTTGATATACATTCTCTAGCTTCAGACATAGGTCCTTGGCGGAGCAATGTGGTCCTATGCTTTCTTTGACATAATCTAAGAGTCCATTTAAAATGGTATTGAGTGATATTGCATTGTTCTTCTTTTCTTCCTTTTGGGTTGCACCTTTTGACTGGTTCTTTGAGGGAACTGATCCACCAACAACTGTGTTCCAAACACGTGCTCCTTTTGAATTCAAGTACCCTTTCATATTTATTCTCCATGTCAAATAATCTATCGCATCAAAGAATGGAACTTCATCCATTTTTGTGTCCACGGATCACCTTCAAGCTTGTAAGGCTTATAGTGAAGGCTTGCTCTGATACTAATTGTTGGACACACCAACCACACTGAGAGGGGGGATGAATCAATGTGAGGCTCTTTTTACAACTTCTTACAAAACTTTAGTTATCCATCACCATTCACAACATCATTACACATTACTTCTATTCACACTTAGTTTCTTGCATGTAAACATATCTCAATGACATATATTAACAATAAATAACTATTCACCATCACAATAAAGAACACAGTGAACACCAGATATATGTATAAGTTTTTTTTTTTATTGCGGACTACAATCCTTAGGGTTTATCAGCACCAACTGAAATGAGCACTAACTCTCAATGCAATACCTAGCATGCAGATCTCGGCACCAACAGAGAAGAGGAATCCAATCCTCAAGTGCAAAACCCATCTTGTAGACAGAAACCAATCTTTCAAACTGTACCAACAGTCTATACCAGGACAAGTGCATCAATTATGTGCAACACAACCTGCCACAAAAACTTCTCACCTCAACCTATCTCATTAATCTCATCATCCAAATCTGATCTACTCACAAATATCAATCATCAAGTCAATTCTCAACCATATGCACAATATCACCAAGTTAACCAACAATATACCTCTAGCAATGCACCATACTCTCCATAAACCCTTACACAAGACCATGTGTCGAACCTCACTGTTATGTAGCCTCAAGCATGTACCATGTCATGACCAAATGTAATAATCAAAACATGAATATAAACATACATGTAACTCTATAACAGACATGGTGTATGTGATCATAGACTTGCAAACCTTTCTTAACTTCAACAACAAGAGACTATCATTTTCAGCAAACTTTACTTTAGTCTCACATGACTAATTGTGGATTAGTCAACAACCCTAACTTGCAACAAGAATAACTTTGTACCTGTAATGCATAAAGGTATGAAAATTATATAAAATATTCTTCAATGTCTTCTCTACAAATCCTCTAAGTTTCACTACTTGGAACTTCCCATAAAAGGAGTCATAGAAAAAATGACAAACCATGTTGAATTATGGCTTATTTTAGAGAGATAACGTGTATAGAATTCCGCGCATGGAATATTTTTTGTATGGATCTGAAAATGGTACACAACATACTAAAAATTGTACTCTAACTAATTCATTTGGTCTCAATGAATTTGGATCTGCTATGAATAATTTATGATGTTTTTACCCAAAACACTTGTTTTAGACTAGTTTCAGGACTAGCCACGAAATCTATCTTCCACAGAGTGTAACGCACAAACTACAACGACCCATAAGTTGAAATGTTTATCACAGTTACTTGGATATGTTTTCTCAACATCCTCCATATTTCTCTATCTAAATCATTCTAGAAAAAAAGTTATTGTGAAAATGGTGAGATGACCTGTAAATAACATACCTTCGAAAGCATCATCAAAATAATTTATCCTCCCTTGAATTTTGGCCTTCTTCATTTCACCTTCCCTTTGAAATTCACCTTAGATAACCTTTGGTTACCTCGGTCACTTGTAGATATTCAATATGTTCAATAGATGTTAATGAGAGACCCTTGGTCTCTTATTTATACTCTGCAAGTAGCTTCCTCTAGAAGTATCCACTTAATCACTTTGTCGACTTAGAAAACTCTCCACTTCTAGTTGCAACTATTTATTTTTAATTGTTTTCTTATTGCAACCACTTAACCCATGACTAGCCACTTTGACTGGTCAACTTCATTTAGGAGTTTCTAGAATAATTTGACCTTGTTTGACCTTCGAGGGGCTTCTAGATAACGCATGAGGGTTCTCCAACTTCACATGCACATAACTCTCTAATTGTGAGGAGTTGTGCGACATTCCACATATCACTGGAAACAATATGACATATACTATCCATTTGGAATAGTTTCTCCTGCAAATTCATTGATCTTCATTACATTATTCCTCAATCAAACTTGGGTTCCCTAACCACATTGTTGGGCTACTCAACCACCTAACCATTTGGAATTCACAAAGCGTCTTCCCGTGAGGGATTTCACCATAAGGGGACCACTTTGAGAACTTTATCCAAGATTTTATTCCCGTGAGGGATTTCACCATAAGGGTACCACTTTGGAGTTTATCCATTTGCTTCTTCCTATCAACCATGGCATGAAATCAATGATGTAAATCCCTTTAATATCAACACATCACTATGACACCACTTGACATCAACCATTTGACAAAAATTACATTAATGACCATATAACCAACAATCAACATATCAATGATACAAACACATCACTATGAAAATACTTGACATCAACCCTTTGACATCAATGAAAACATAGTACAACATTAATATTATCGATCTTATTAGTCAACCAAATAACTTCCTCCTATATACTAAATTATAAAAGGGAATTTAGTCACCAATAGAGTAATATTACCGATCTTATTAGCCCTGCCTGAAGGATGTAGGGACTATTGTAATCGGCATGTCGTATTTTTATTACATTGCATGTAAGCCAATAATGCTTAACCTATGTTTCCATCCACACATGCTTTTTTCTCCTGATCAAATGGTT
This sequence comes from Picea glauca, assembly GCA_000966675.3. NCBI lineage: Eukaryota > Viridiplantae > Streptophyta > Pinopsida > Pinales > Pinaceae > Picea > Picea glauca. The sequence goes on from JZKD02S1747475.1 coordinate 36,367, forward strand.
CCAAATAATTTGTGGTCTTATTTGGCCTCTTTTCGAGGCGATTTTACTTTATCAAAGCCATTTCTTATGTTTCGGGTTATGAATTTTCAAAGATTTGTCAAACTTTAAATGTTAACAATTTAATATTATCTAGTATATTTAGCATTAATTCTCTAACATTTTGGGCCAGGCCAGATAACTTAGGTTGTTTCTAAGTTGTTTCCTATCCTATGTTTGATGATTGAACATATCAAAATTGTGAAATAATTCAATTCACCCGTCAATTGAACTTGCTACAAGTGACGTGTTAGTGAGCATGGTAAGAAAAATGGGCATAATCCACATATCCCTAGCCATGCTCCACGTATAGTTGGCGCCATCACATTGTCCTTGAGTGTTTTCCTTCCCACTTGCCTCTTCCCTATGCATGTATTTATCCAACACCATGTAATGAAGGGAGATGTAGAGTCTGTGTTATATGGCACCGTGTAGAGAAGGGAAATGCAGAGTCTATACTGAGATCCATTTACTGTTTTACTCACCATAATTGGTTGGGTAGTGCATAACTCACATAATTATTCGATTTCCAGAGAAATGATAGAGCATGCAAGTACATTATTTTTCACTTGTAATACAAGTCATATTTGTTATCTCAAAGTCTTAAAACATAACATCAATATGGGTATTGTAGTTACCTGATTCCTCTGTTCATTCACTATAAGTCATATTTGTTATCTCAAAGTATTAAAACATCACATCAATATGGGTATTGTACTTACTTGATTCCTCTTTTCATTCACTATAAGTCATATTTGTTATCTCAAAGTCTTAAAGCATAACATCAATATGGGTATTGTACTTACTTGATTCCTATGTTCATTCACTATAGTTGGAGGGGTCATGAATCCAAGATGAAAGAACATTGCTTATGCATCAAGATTTTTCTCGGCCGCATCACATTGCATTTTTATTGCGTCTTTTATTAATCCATGGTCCTTCACTCTGCTTTCATTCAGGGATTTATATCGAAAGAGGAGGAAACAAGCTCTAATAAATGCAGGGTCAATATTATGACGTTCCCTTCTACTCTCCTTCCATCTAATTTTATATTCTCGCAGCATGGATCTAGTTCTAGGTCCATTCCCTACTCTAGAGTCTAGTATTTTTTTATTTTCTCCTCATTTGGAGTTGTGATGAAAGTTTTGTGACTAGAGTTGTGATGGAAGTCTGGAGTTGGGATGGAGTTGTGACCAAGTTGTGTAACTGTTGTTGTGATGGAAGTTTGGATATGGTATGTATGCCTACACATCTCTTTTCAAATATTTTGATATGCAAAAGGAACTTCAATCAATGTGATATATAAATTCAGTAAAATGAATTTGGAACATCTTGATAAGAAATTGGGAATTCAATAAAATGAATATTGTTACCTTTGAAACCCAAATTAAAATTTGTTACATTTTCATTTATAACATGTAGGCCTTTGATAAGGAATCTTTTATAAAGTTGAGTTCACAAAAAAATTGGGATATCCTATAACAAGAAATGAGGTTTGTGTAAAGTACTGTGTAACTCATTTAGTGTGTAACCAATGGGTGACTGTGGGTGTATCCAAACTATTTTCCATGGTGGACTAGATGCATAGGGCATTGTATTACTCTCATGTTTTCCCAATTTACAACCTATCCCCATTTGCAGAGTCTCCCTCTCCCTACTCGCTACCCATTGAAGTGATGGAATTAAATTAAGATGAGAGTGAAATGAGTTAAGAATAATGGAGGAGGGACTTCTAAGGGGTGGCCACATGGAACAGACTAAAAAATGGGGATATGTGTGGAGGAAAGGCTCGTTACTAAAACCATCTATTCTCTTACCCACGTGCTAATAAAGTTACCCATGTGTTGATAAAGTGGGTGATTTACGAAAATGTGTTGATAAAGTGGGCGATTGAAAAAAAATTGTTGTAATGAAACCAACCTTCCTCATTAACTAATGTTGTTTTGTTTAATTTTTTAATATTTTATTTTAATATGACTCTTTATTTTGAATGAGGAAATTTGTCCTAATTATTTATTTTATCAGTCATAAAATTATAATGTGTTTTGACGTTTTTGTGGCTGCTATAAACCATGTTGTTGTCATAGACAATATCTAGCTATTAATGCATGACACAAAAATTACAGCGAATGTCTCGTCACGCTAGAACAACCATTTAAATTGCATAAAAAAAATTGAAACCAAATGTGAAATGTTTTTCTTAATCCAAATTACAAGTCCTCACTAAAGCAATGTTGGGTGGATTGATTTTTCGCTTTCTTGATGGCTCCCAACAATATTCATGGACTAACTAGGTCTTGTAGAGAAAAATTACAAAGAATGGTCTCAAAAACCCTCACTCTTAAAAATCAAAATTACAAAAAATTGTCTCAAAAACCCTCACTCTTAAAAACCAGTGGTTCTAATTTTCTCCTAATATATGTATTCAACAAATCTAAAGTAATTCATTTCATAAATCACAAAATTTGCTTGGCAATTATTTGTAGCTAACTTTAATTTTCTATGAAAACCTTACATTTCAAAGTTTCAAAATCAAAGAAAATAGATCATTAATGGAGCTATAGGAAAATAAGTGCTTCATGGCAGCTTAGTCCCTACCATGCAAGTGAAATGGGAATAATTGACAGGATTGGAAATGGGAATAATAATGACTTAAGTTATAATAAAACCATGAAATTAGTCGAATGTATCATCTCCAAACCTAAACTTGACAAAGGAACTGGCCAACCAGTTCAATTAGAGAAGGCAGTCTTTTACCACATATTATTTCTTCTTGAAGGGGAAAGTGTCAGTCTATATATTTCTATTTCTTATTTATTAAGAATATCACATATTATTTCTTCTTTATTTCGGAAGGAGCCAGACTGGGACTAAACCTACTCTATAAGACAAGAGAGCAAAAGAGAAAAGAAGATTTCTAAGGTATCATTATCGAAAGGGTGACTTTTTCTATTAGAGATATTTATTTTTTTATTCATCATTTCCCACTGGTCCTCCCAACCAACATGCTAGACAACTACCATACCTAGAGATGTGAATAATTAAAACCTATTGAGACTTGAGTGTCGATAGAGGGGACTGGCTTATCACTTGATCGGGCTACTCGAGACACTATAAAATATTCCTTGAACAACTATTCCTGCCAACCAAACATATAAGTATATGGTAGGTCGCTAATCCCCCAAAATTCCATTTTGTTCTATTTTCCCATCCGCAAACAACACAACAACACAATTATTTTCTAGTCAAACATTCAAAATTTGATAGTGGAATTATGTTGATCAATTTGTCAGTTGGAAGTGGGTCGTCCAATCTTAGAGATGTAGATGGTCATAGTTACGATACAATAAATATTGGTGATTTATTAGGCAACACTAAGTTCTTCTCACTACAAAACAATTTTAACTTTGCACAACTTTTCAACTCTGACAACAACACGAGGCAAGTTAAAACTCTCATATATCCATAGTAAAGTTTATTTGAAACCAAATTTCTCTTTTTTTGTGATAAAATGTCCCCCATATTTCTTAGTGTGGGAGTAACTAAGGTCTCGTGACCACAAGTTGGGTTCATGTTATGCCCCCTTCAATGGGTTCTTTAATACGCAAGCTAGATACTGCTTCGAACTTGGCCGTGTGTGGAGAGGTCCAATGCCTAGGACTGTGGTGGTTAATTTATCAATGATGCTTTACTCACCGTTCATCCCACATCGTGGACTTAATGATAGTAGATCACACTGATTTTTTTATCGGTGTATCCATTGGCTGCCAAAGAGTTATGAGCTAGACGAAAGAAGCAAGAAGGAAAATTACTTAACCAATAAGGGACTATAATCAGAGGAATGAATCTTTACTATTCCTTGGGGGTTATTCACATCAATTTAGGTGGAAGTAATGGTGTCAATGAAGGTGGCATAGTGAACAAATGGGAAGGCAGTGATGAATGTAGTATAGCATGGTGTGATGGTGCAGGATAAGGTTCTGGAAAAAGGAAGAATGTGACATAAGTAGAAAATAATGAAATAGTTAGTTGAGATGGTTTCTACACTATAGATGATAGCAAAGGCAGTGATGAAAGTGGAAGTGAAATATCCAGGAAAAGGTTATTCGATGAGCGGAATGGAATGGTGGTGCAGGATAAGGGTTGATTGGCATGGTGATGTAGGATAAGGATTCGGTAGACAAACTAACATTTGAGTGTTCATGCAATAGACTGATATTTGATTGTTAATGCAATAGACTGGCATTTGACAATAGAATTGTTAATGCATAGAAGTGTTAAAAGTTTGGATATAATAGATGAATGAACATATTGTGGTCATCCTCATAAACAACTTCAATAAACTTGGACATTGCAAAAAATGCATTGTACTAGAAACCTATAATAGACTAAAAATTTAGGATATCTAAGGATATCTAAGATGAGCTTAGTAATAAGACCTCGATCTTGTTAGCCAATAGAATGTTTGATAAAACCATTTAAATATTATAAAAAAATAACTTGTTTTTTTTCTATGTACAAATTTGGAAAGCAAAAAACTATTTGCATTAAAATTTAAAATAATTGATGATCAACACCGAATCGATTGCTAGAGTCCCTGGCTTGCCTTCCGCAGGGGCTAATAAGAGAGCTAACGAAGCTTGAAACCTTGTCAAATTTCCCCAAAGAGTAGCACAAAGCTTTTGGAGTTGTGTTTGGAGGATATGAAACCATGGAAAATTTTAGGGGCTAAATTTCGCCCATGGGTTAATTTTCCATGCTTTTCCCAAAAGAAAATTTCCTAATTTCCATTTTTCTAAAAATGATTCGCCCAGATTCTTTAAGATAAAATTATTTTACCTTAAAAATCACCAAAATTTTATACAAACTATATAAAATCCTTAGAAATTTGAATATTTTTTAAAAAATATCATGAAACATTTTATAGTTTTCATATTAAGGACTATCAAAAATCACCAAGGTTTCTTCATTTTAAAATAAATTTTTATTCTTAAAATTATCCCTATATGAAACTGGGCAAAACTAGGTGAAAACGAAATTTTAGGATTTGATATGACGAGGAGTCTATGGTATTGATCTTCCATAGACTCCTCGTCATATCAAATGCTAAAATTTCATTTTCACCTAGTTTTACCCAGTTACTATGTCAAATCAATGTTGAGATAGAGAGAAAGAGAAAGAAAAAATAAAAATAATTTGGGTCTTTAGATCGACATTGACTTCAAGGCTTTTTATAAGATCATCATCTACCTTCTTCTTTTCTTATTCTTGACTAATTATTTCATTCTTTAGTCTCTTGATCTATTCTTCTTTTTCTTTTAATTGGGTCCCTTGCTTAGTTTCACTTTCTTCTTGCGTCTTGAGCATTTGTTTTATTGTCATGGTAATCCTTTGGTACTTTTCTATGGTTTCCTTGATGTAATCTTCAAGATCCTTAAAAGAATAATGATCACGTTCTTCTTTTTCTAAATAATAAAAAACTTTATCTTCATGCTTCAACAACAACTCTTCCTCTTTATCTATAAGATAATTGTCAGTTTATTCTACAAAAACTACTTCTATATCTTTGTCTTCATTTGTAGGAAAACATTCAACATCATCATCCTTAGAATTGTTGAAATCAGAGGATTTTGGAGAGTATTTACCTTCATTGTCCTTGATGGAATTGTCTTCAGTGTCTTTTCTTTTGTCTTGATATACCTTCTCTAGCTTCAGATATAGGTCCTTGGTGGAGCAATGTGGTCCTATGCTTTCTTTGACGTAATCTGAGAGTCCATTTAAAATGGTATTGAGTGCTACTGCATTGTTCTTCTTTTCTTCCTTTTGGGTTGCACCTTTTGATTGGTTCTTTGAAGGAACTCATCCACCAACAACTGTGTTCCAAACACATGCTCCTTTTGAATTCAAGTACCCTTTCATATTTATTCTCCATGTCTAATAATCTATTACATCAAAGAATGGAACTTCATCTCCATGTTCATCCATTTTTGTGTCCACAGATCTCCTCCAAGCTTGTAAGGCTTATAGTGAAGGCCTTCTCTGATACCAATTGTTGGGCAGACCAACCACACTGAGAGGGGGGGTGAATCAGTGTGAGGCTCTTTTTACAACTTCTTACAAAACTTTAGTTATCCATCATCATTCATAACATCATTACACATTACTTCTATTCACACTTAGTTGCTTTCATGTAAACATATCTCAATGACATATATTAACAATAAATAACTATTCACCATCACAATAAAGAACACAATGAACATCAAATATATGTATAAGTTTCTTTTGTATTGTGGACTACAATCCTTAGGGTTTATCAGCACCAATTGAAATGAGCACCAACTCTCAATGCAAGACCCAACCTCCAGATCTCAGCACCAATAGAGAAGAGGAATCCAATCCTCAAGTACAAGACCCATATTGCAAAGAGAAACCAATCTGTCAAACTGTACCAACAGTCTATACCAAGAGAAGTGCATCAATTATGTGCAACACATCCTACCACAAAAAATTCTCACCTCAACCTGTCTCATCAATCTCATCATCCAAATCTGATCTACTCACAAATATCAATCATCAATTCAATTCTCAACCATATGCACAATATCACCAAGTTAACCAACAAGATATCTCTAGCAATACACCATACTATCCATAAACCAAATACCATAAACCCTTACACAAGACCATGTGTCAAACCTCACTCTTATGTAGACTCAAGCATGTACCATGTCATGACCAAATGTAATCATCAAAAAATGAATATAAACATACATGTAACTCTATAACAGACCTGGTGTATGTGATCATAGACTTGTAAACCTTTCTTAACTTCAACAACAAGAGACTAGCATTTTCATCAATATTTACTTTAGTCTCACATGACTAATTTTGGATTAGTGAACAACCCTAAATTGCGACAAGAATAATTATGTAAATGTAATGCATAAAGGTATAAAAATTATATAAAATATTCTTCAGTGTCTTCTCTACAAATCCTCTAAGTTTCACTAATTGGAACCTCCTAGAAAAGGAGTCATAGAAAAAATGAGAGAACTTGTATAGAACTCCACACACAGAATATTTGTTGTATGGATCTGAAAATGGTATACAACATACTAAAAATTGTACTCTAACTAATTCATTTGGTCTCATTGAATTTGGATCTGTTATGAAGAATTTATGATGTTTTTACCTAGAACACTTGTTTTAGACTAGTTTCAGGACTAGCCAAAAAATCTATCTTCCACAGAGTGTAATGCACAAACTACAACAAACCATAAGTTGAAATGTTTATCACGGTTACTTGGATATGTTTTCTCAAAATCATCCATATTTTGTTATCTAAATCATTCTAGAAAAAACATTATTGTGAAAATGGTGAGATGACATGTAAATAACATACCTTAGAAAGCATCATCAAAAGAATTTATCCTCCCTTGAATTTCGGCCTTCTTTATTTCACCTTCCCTTTGAAATTCACCTTATATATCCTTTGATTACCTCAGTCACTTGTAGATATTCAATATGTTCAATAGATGCTAATGGGAGACCCTTTCTCTCTTATTTATACTCTCCAAGTAGCTTCCTCTAGAAGTATCCACTTAATCACTTTGTCCACTTAGCCACTTTGTCCACTTAGCAAACTCTCCACTTCTAGTTGCAACTAATTTATTTTTAATTGTTTTCTTATTGCAACCACTTAACCCATGACTAACCACTTTGACTAGTCAACTTCTTCTAGGACTTTCTAGAATAATTTGACCTTATTTGACCTTCTAGGGGCTTCTAGATAACTCATGAGGGTTTTCCAACTTCACATGCCCATAACTCTCTAACTGTGAGGAGTTATGTGACGTTCCACATATCACTGGAAACAATATGACATATACTATCCATCTGGAATAGTTTCTCCTGCAAATTCATTGATCTTCATTACATTATTCCTCAATCAAACTTGGGTTCCCTAACCACATTGTTGGGCTACTCAACCACCTAACCATTTGGACTTAACAAAGCATCTTCCCATGAGGGATTTCACCATAAGGGGACCACTTTGAGAACTTTATCCAAGAGTGTATTCCCGTGAGGGATTTCACCATAAGGGGGCCACTTTGGAGTTTATCCATTTGCTTCTTCCTATCAACCATGACATGAAATCAATGATACAACTCCCTTTAATATCAACACATCATTATGACACCACTTGACATCAACTATTTGACAACAATTACATCAATGACCATATAACCAACAATCAACATATCAATGATACAAACACATCACTATGACAATACTTGGCATCAACCCTTTGACATCAATCCTTTGAAATCAATGAAAACATAGTACAACATTAATATTATCGATCTTATTAGTCAACCAAATAACTTCCTCCTATATACTAAATTATAAAAGGGAATTTGATCACCAATAGAGTAATATTACCAATCTTATTAGCCCTGCCTGAAGGATGCAGGGACTAATATAATCGACATGTCGTCTTTTTATTACATTGCATGTAAGCCAATAATTCTTAACCTATGTTTTCATCCACACATGCTTTGTTCTCCCAATCAAATGGTTCCAAATAATTTGTCGTCTTATTTGGCCTCTTTTCAAGGCAATTTTACTGTATGAAAGCCATTTATTATGTTTCAGGTTATGAATTTTCAAATATTTTTCAAACTTTAAATGTTAACAATTTAATATTATCCGGTATATTTAGCATTAATTCTCTAGCATTTTGTCCTAGGCCAGATAACTTAGGTTGTTTCTAAGTTGTTTCATATCCTATGTTTGAGGATTGAACATATCAAAATTGTGAAATAATTTAATTCACCCATCAATTGAACTTGCTACAAGTGACATGTTAGTGAGCATGGGAAGAAAAATGGGCATACTCCACGTATCCCTATCCATGCTCCATGTATAGTTGGCACCATCACATTGTCCTTGAGTGCTTTCCTTCCCACTTGCCTCTTGCCTCTGCATGTATTTATCCAACACCATGTACTGAAGGGAGATGTAGAGTTTGTGTTATCTAGCACCATGCAGAGAAGGGAAATGCAGAGTCTATACTGAGATCCATTCACTGTTTTACTCACCATACTTGGTTGGGTAGTGCATAACTCACATAACTATTCAATTTCCAAAGAAATGATAGAGCATGCAAGCACATTATTTTTCACTTTTAATACAAGTCATATTTGTTATCTCAAAGTCTTAAAACATAACATCAATATGGGTATTGTAGTTACCTGATTCCTATGTTCATTAACTATAAGTCATATTTGTTATCTCAAAGTCTTAAAACATAACATCAATATGGGTATTGTACTTACTCAATTCCTCTATTCATTCACTATAAGTCATATTTGTTATCTAAAAGTCTTAAAACATAACATCAATATGGGTATTATACTTACTTGATTCCTCTGTTCATTCACTATAGTTGGAGGGGTCGTGAATCCAAGATGAAATAACATTGCTTATGCATCAAGCTTTTTCTCGGCCGCATCACATTACATTTTTATCGCTTCTTTTATTAATCCATGGTCTCTCACTATGCTTCCATTTTGGTCTTTAGATCGAAAGAGGAGGAAACAAGCTCTATTAAATGCAGGTTCAATATTACAACGTTCCCCTCTACTCTCCTTCCATCTAATTTGATATTCTCACAGCATGGATCTAGTTCTAGGTCCATTCCCTACTCTAGAGTCTGGTAATTTTTGTTTTTCTCCTCATTTGGAGATGTGACGAAATTTTTGTGACTAGAGTTGTTATGGAAGTCTAGAGTTGGGATGGAGCTGTGACCGAGCTATGTAATTGGTATTGTGATGGAAGTTTTGATATGGTATGTATGCCTACACATCTCTTTTCAATGATTTTGATATGCAAAAGGAACTTCAATCAATGTGATATATAAATTTAGTAAAATGAATTTGGAACATCTTGATCAGAAATTGGGAATTCAATAAAATGAATATTGTTACCTTTGAAATCCAAATTAAACTTTGTTACATTTTCATGTATAACATGTAGGCCTTTGATAAGGAATCTTTTAGAACTCTCGTAGTTGAGTTCAAGAAAAAATTTGGGATCTCCTATAACAAGAAAAATGAGGTTTGTGTAAAGTACTGTGTAACTCATTTAGTGTGTAACCAATGGGTGACTATGGGTGTATCCAAACTATTTTCCATGGTGGAATAGATGCAGTCGTTGGATTACTCTCATGTTTTCCCAATCTACAACCTCTCCCCATTTACAGTGTATCCCTCTCCCTACTTGCTACCCATTGAAGTGATGGAGTTAAATTAAGATGAGAGTAAAATGAGTTAAGAATAATAGAGGAGGGACTTCTAAGGGGTGGGAACATGGAGCAGACTAAAAAATGACGACATGTGTGGAGGCAAGGCACATTACTAAAACCATGTATTCTCTTACCCACGTGCTAATAAAGTTACCCACATGTTGATAAATTGGGCGATTGACGAAAATGTGTTGATAAAGTGGGCGATTGACAAAAAAATTGTTGTAATGAAACCAACCTTCCTCATTAACTAATGTTGTTTTGTTTAATTTTTTAATATCTTATTTTAATATGACTCTTTATTTTGAATGAAGATACTTTGTCCCATCGTTTTCTTTTATCAATCATAAAATTATAATTTGTTTTGACATTTTTGTGGCTATTATAAACCATGTTGTTTTCATAGACAATATCTAGATATTAATGCATGACACAAAAATTACAGCGAATGTCTCGTCAAGCTGGAAGAACTATTTAAATTGCATAGAAAAAATTGAAACCAAATGTGAAATGTTTTTCTTAATCCAACTTACAAGTCCTCACTAAAGCAATGTTGGGTGGACTGGTTTTTCCCTTTCTTGATGGCTCCAAACAATATTCATGGACTAACTAGCTCTTGTAGAGAAAAATTACAAATAATGCTTTCAAAAACCCTCACTCTTAAAAATAAAAATTACAAAGAATTGTCTCAAAAACCCTCACTCTTAAAAACAAGTGATTTTGATTTTCTCCTAATATATCTATTCAACAAATCTAAAGTAATTCATTTCATAAATCACAAAATTTGCTTGGAAATTATTTGTAGCTAACTTTGATTTTCTATGAAAACATTACATTTCAAAGTTTCAAAATTAAAGAAAATAAATCATTAATGGAGTTATAGGAAAACAAGTACTTCATTGCATCTTAGTCCCTACCACATAAGTGAAATGGAAATAATGGGAATAATTGACAGGATTGGAAATGGAAATAATAATGACTCAAGTTATAATAAAACCATGAAATTAGTGAGATGGATCATCTCCAAACCTAAACTTGAAAAAGGAATCAGCCAACCGGTTCGATTAGAGTAGGGAGTGTTTTACCACGTATTATTTCTTCTTAAAGGGGCAAGTGTCAGTCTATATATTTTTGTTTCTTATTTATTAAGAATATCACATACTATTTCTTCTTTATTTCGGAAGGAGCAAGACTAGAACTGAACCTACTATGTAAGACGAGAGAGAAAAAAAGAAAAGAAGATTTCTATGGTATCATTATCGAAAGGGTGACTTTTTCTATTAGTGATTTTTTTTTTTTTGATTCGTCATTTACCTGGTGCTCCCAACCAACATGATAGACAACTACCATACCTAGAGATGTGAATAATTAAAACCTATTGAGACTTGAGCGTCAATAGAGGGAATGGATTATCACTTGACCAGGCTACTCGAGACACTATAAAAACATTCCTTGAACAACTATTCTCGCCAACCAAACAGATAAGTATATGGTAGTTTGATAATCCCCAAAATTCCATTTTGTTCTATTTTCCCCTCCACAAACAACACAATTATTTTCTAGTCAAACATTCAAAATTTGATAGTGGAATTACGTTGATCAATTTGTCAGCTTGAAGTGGGTCGTTCAATCTTAGAGATGTAGATGGTCATAGTTATGATACAATAAATATTGGGAATTTATTAGGACCATGAAAAATATCAAGATTTGGCCTTGTATCTAAGTAATGTGCCCGACCAAGAAATCCAGGAAATTAGTATCCTAGGGTCAAGAAAGTAAGGAACAAGCGATAAAGTGTCCCCCAATATTTCTTAGTGTGGGAGTAACTAAGGTGTCGTGACCACAAATTGGGTTCATGTTATGCCCCCTTCAATGGGTTCTCTAATACACAAGCTACATACCGCTATGGACTTGGCCGGGTATGGAGAGGTCCAATGCCTAGGACTGCAGTGGTTAATTTATCAATGATGCTTTACTCACCGTGCAACCCGCATCCTGGACATAATGACACTAGAGCACACTATTTTTTTATTGGTGTATCCATTGACTGCCAAAAATCTATGAGCTAGACGAAAGAAGCAAGAAGGAAAATTACTTAACCAATAACAGACTATAATGATAGGAGTGAATCTTTACTATTCCATGGGGGTCAACTTAGGTGGAAGGAATGGTGCTAATGAAGGTGGTGTAGTGAGCAGATGGGAAGGCAGTGATGAATGTAGTATAGCATGGTGTGATGGTGCAAGATAAGGTTCTGGAAAAAGGAAGAATGTAACATAAGTAGAAAATAATGAAATAGTTAGTTGAGATGGTTTCTACACTATAGATGATAGCAAAGGCAGTGATGAAAGTGGAAGCAGCATAGCCAAGAGATGGGAAGCCGATGAGTGGAATGGAATGGTGGTGTAGGATAAGGGCAGAATGGCATGGCGATGCAGGATAAGGATTCAACAGACAAAACGACATTTGAGTGTTCATGCAACAGGATGATATTTGATTGTTAATGCAGTGGAATGGCATTTGACAATAGAAGTGTTAATGCATAGAAGTGTTAAAAGTTTGGTTATAATAGATGAATGAATAGATTATGGTCATCCTCATAAACAACTTCAATAAACTTAGACATTGCAAAAAATGCATTGTAACAAAGACTTATAATAGAATCAAAATTCAGGATATCTAAGATGAGATCAGCAATAAGACCTTGATCTTGTTAGCCAATAGAATGTTTGATAAAACCCTTTAAATATTATAAAAAAATTAACTTGTTTTTTTTCCTATGTACAAATTTGGAAAGCAAAAAAATATTTACAATAAAATTCAAAATAATTGATGATCAACACTGAATCGATTGCTAGAGTCATTGGCTTGCCTTCTGCAGGGACTAATAAGAGAGCTAACGAAGCGTGAAACCTTGCCAAATTTCCCCAAAGAGTAGCATGAAGCTTTTGGAACTGTGCTTGGAGGATATGCAACTAGGGAAAATTTTAGGGGCTAAATTTCTCCCATGGGTTAATTTTCCATGCTTTTTCCCAAAAAACAAATTGCTAATTTCCATTTTTCTAAAAATGATTCGCCCAAATTCTTTAAGATAAAAT
>JZKD02S1747475.1:56380-76923 GCA_000966675.3 Picea glauca
TCACATATTCATGACTGTAATACATTGCCTTGTTCACATATAGATTTATTAATATATTACGTTAGTAAGTCGTAATATCCCTTTATTAGTCCCTTCCGTAGGCATAGAGGGATTATAGCGATCGATAATTCGTTGACTACATATTAGTTTGTCCTTTGACCACAAATATTTGCATAATATCTATTATTGGAGCTAGGGAACTAAAAACATTGATTTTTATATAATAAAAAGTACCATATATGTACTGATCTGATTGGATAACAGATTGGAGGTCTTATTGTCGGCTTCGCTATTCCCAATGTTTTATATGGTAACATATCCAAACTTTCTTATCGTATACAGTCTTTTTGAATCATATATTTTTCCTATGTATTGCTTGAAGGTGGATTAATGCTAGCATTACTTCGAATGTTTGTCTTATCATTTTCTGCTAGCTGAATATATCCGAAAGTTTTTATTTGTACTAATCATATTGAAATGTTTAGATATACAAGATTTATAGTGATCGATAATTCCAAAGTTTATAACATCCTTTCCGCATGTATTTGTATTGGAATGTATTGACACTTTTTTTGAGTTGCTTGAATAGGCCTGACAACTTAAATGTTTACATGACGCGAGGTCCTTCAACAAGCATGAGAGCTTAAATGTTTGCATACCGCGAGGTCCTTAAACAACCTGATAGACTTAAATGTTTAGCTAAATACGCTTCTCGGAGTACATTTTTACTCAAAATTTTCCATAGAATGTTGTAGTGATTTTGCACAATATTGTTCTCCACCACCAGTTGAATAGGCATTGTATGTTTCATCCTTCTTATAGCTTTTCAATGCAATTTCGTCATCGTTGAAGATACATACATTTTTTACTGGTTCGGTGAGTGCTTCTTCTTTGTTGGTTCGTCGGTTGTTGCTTGTTGTTGTTTGGTTCAAAATTCGACCTGTGATTCTGCCTTTCATCGTTCCAGAGTAAGTTTCCATGCCATAGTTTCATTTTTTATTCCTTTTTTGTTGTTCAGTGTTTTCATTTTGCAAGTAAGAATGTTTGCTTATTTCTACTAGCATGCTCATCGTATGTTTCCGGTTCCTTCTGTGCTTCGGATGCAGTTTCATAATCATTGGAGATACATATGTTGTTTACTGGTTCGATGGTTGTTGCTTGTTCGTTGGTTTGTTGGTTCGTGGGTTATTGGTTCTATTTTCTTGGCTCAGGTTTACGCTTTGGGGCCCTGGGGCTGTAGTTGGGCATGTTCGTGCTTTCTCGCTCATTTGGTGCTTGTTCTTTTCTTTTGTTTGATTCAACTTTGCAAGGTTGGGGTCCTGTGCCGGTAGTTGGAGTTGTTTTTTTTATTATTGTTGTTGTTTTTTTGGGCCCTTTACGGTGTTCATCCCCTACACCCATGAGTCGACATGCAGTTGTATTATTTTCTCTATCTGGAAAGGTCGATATATGTTCTGCTGTGAGATTTTTTTGGTGCTTCAATGCTAGCATGAAAGAAAATAGTTGCATGAAAAATAGTTCGAGAAGTGCATGTGAAATTGCAATATCGATTGTTTTTTTGTTTAAAAAAACATATGCAGGTTGCATTTATAAACCATGTATGGTGAAATGTGCCCATATGACAATACATGTTCTTTGTCCTCTACACAGACTGGTGTGCCCATGATACAATTTGTTTTGTACTTGAGATATGATATGTACAACAAAGATTCTACAAAATTATATCTCCATGTCTCGAAGCATATCTAGGTAGTTTTCCATAGGAAACCAAAATCTTGTATCGTGGGAACAATAGTCTGTGTAGAGGATAAAGAACATGTATTTCCATCGTGGAAGGATATCTGGATACTTTTCCATGGAAAACCAAAAATCATTTAGCTACGGCCATGCAATTTCATAATATTTTGTGGCTTGTAATATATTTTGGGCAGGGAAAAAAAATTACACATTTACAACTATGGATGGAGAAGCGCAAAGGTTCATGTTTCTGCCTATATTTTAGATTGTTTGTTGAGTCTCTTTTATTGTATGTACATATTACTTGTTCTTCGGTGCATACCAACTTCCATTCATGTTCATTGTATTTTGTGTGTTCCCACATTCAAACAAACAGAATAGCTGGAGAAAATGACGAAGTCTTGACTGCATTGGTTGAAGAGGAGATAGAAAGGTGCATGCTTGTATTGTTATTCCATAGTGCGTTGTTTGGTATTTCATTTATTTTCTATATATGTGTTCACCTAGTTTATTGTATGTAGATGTTTCTTACCTTCGTACATGATAGATTATATTCATTACATGCCTTCCTGCATACTCACCTAATTCATCTCCAATGTGTTTTCATTGCATTGCTACATTTAAACAAACATAATGGCTAGAGAGGACGATGGACTCTTTGGCGGGAATGTAGAAGAGGAATTACAGAAGTGGATACCTGTACTCTTATTTCATATTCTGGTGTTCATTTTTCATTTACTGTCTGTATATTTGTTGTGCTTGTTCTGCTACTTTGCACCTTTTTCTTTTCTTTTTTTCTTTCTTTTTTCCTTCTTTTCTTCCTTTAAATATAATATATTCTTCGTATTCTGTTTGTTGTTACATTGGAATAAATAGACATGTTTCTCTTTCTTTTACATGTGTGTCTTTATACTAACTTGCCCTCATGTCCATTGCATATTCGACGTTTCTACCTTGGAAAAAACAGGTTGGTTGGACAGGAAGATGAATTTTTTTGTGCAACGACAGAGGGTTTTGTGGTACAATCTTCTAAAAGGTATAGCAACTGTGGAAATCTCTCTCTTTTTTTTATTGGGTCTGGAAACTTGGCTCAATTTATTAAGGTGAGAACATGGGTAACCTATCTTCTATCATCTGGGGCATATAATATTAGACTAGAAAACGATGGGTTAGCAGCAATGGGCCTTTCTGCCCTACCTATTTCTACTTTTTCCATTTTCTATTATCCCTTTTATTTTCTAATTGATCTGCTTAGTGGTCTTTCCAAAAATGCCTTGATGCACCGGTTGGCGGACTAACGGTTTCACATATATGGTCGCGCTTCTACCTTATTCCATACTCACCCACTTTGTGGATTGCGGGTGATGGGCTGGCGGGTTCAAGATTGCTCCCCTGGATTTCGAGGGTCCGCGATATACATATTGGTCATGGTGCCCCGCCCTCACACCCTGTTTACTGTTACACATTTTTCTAGTCAAAAAAATTAGATGCATACAATTTTATGATTATTTATTCCTTTTGATCGATAGTATACAATGCATATGCTTGTTTATTCTCGATGTTCATCTGCACATGCTTGCACCAAAAAATGTTGGACTAGTGACATGGCCATGAGCAGTCAATCATCCCAGACATCAGTAGACCAACAAGGCCAAAGTTAAAGATGCATATGCTCCGCTCTTACTATGTTTACCAAAGAAATATCATCGTCTATTTATTCATCTATGACATGGTGAATATGTTGATGTCATCTGGAATACATGGTTTTCATCCACACATGCTTTATTCTCCCAATCAAATGGTTCCAAATAATTTGTGGTCTTATTTGGCCTCTTTTCAAGGCAATTTTACTATATCAAAGCCATTTCTTATGTTTCGGGTTATGAATTTTCAAATATTTTTCAAACTTTAAATGTTAACAATTTAATATTATCTGGTATATTTAGCATTAATTCTCTATCATTTTGGGACAGGCCAGATAACTTAGGTTGTTTCTAAGTTGTTTCCTACCCTATGTTTGAGGATTGAACGTATCAAAATTGTGAAATAATTTAATTCACCCATCAATTGAACTTGCTACAAGTGACGTGTCAGTGAGCATGGGAAGAAAAATGGGCATAATCCACGTATCCCTATCCATGCTCCAAGTATAGTTGGCACCATCACATTGTCCTTGAGTGTTTTCCTTCCCACTTGCCTCTTGCCTCTGCATGTATTTATCCAACGCCATGTAGTGAAGGGAGATGTAGATTCTGTGTTATCTAGCACCATGCAGAGAAGGGAAATGCAGAGTCTATACTGAGAGCCATTTACTGTTTTACTCACCATACTTAGTTGGGTAGTGCATAACTCACATAACTATTCAATTTCCAGAGAAATGATAGAGCATGCAAGCACAATATTTTGCACTTGTAATACAAGTCATATTTGGCATCTCAAAGTCTTAAAACATAACATCAATATGGGTATTGTAGTTACCAGATTCCTATGTTCATTCACTATAAGTCATATTTGTTATCTCAAAGTCTTAAAACATAACATCAATATGGGTATTGCACTTACTCGATTCCTCTGTTCATTCACTATAAGTCATATTTGTTATCTAAAAGTCTTAAAACATAACATCAATATGGGTATTATACTTACTAGATTCCTTTGTTCATTCACTATAGCTGGAGGGGTCGTGAATCCAAGATGAAAGAACATCGCTTATGCATCAAGATTTTTCTCAGCAGCATCGTATTGCATTTTTATTGCTTCTTTTATTAATCCATGGTCTCTCACTATGCTTTCATTCTGGTCTTTAGATCAAAAGAGAAGGAAACCAGCTCTATTAAATGCAGGTTCAATATTATGATGTTCTATCCTACTCTCCTTCCATCTAATTTGATATTATCGCAGCATGGATTTAGTTCTAGGTCCATTCCCTACTCTAGAGTTTGGTAATTTTTGTTTTTCTCCTCATTTGGAGTTGTGACGAAAGTTTTGTGACTAGAGTTGTGATGGAAGTTCGGAGTTCGGATGGAATTGTGACCGAGCAGTGTAACTGGTATTGTGATGGAATTTTTGATATGGTATGTATGCCTACACATCTCTTTTCAATGATTTTGACATGCAAAGGGAACTTCAATCAATGTGATATATAAATTCAGTAAAATGAATTTGGAACATCTTGATAAGAAATTGGGAATTCAATAAAATGAATATTGTTACCTTTGAAATCCAAATTAAACTTTGTTACATTTTCATGTATAACATGCAGGCCTTTGATAAGGAATATTTTATAACTCTCGTAGTTGAGTTCAAGAAAACATTGGGATCTCCTATAACAAGAAAAATGAGGTTTGTGTAAAGTACTATGTAACTCATTTAGTGTGTAACCAATGGGTGACTGTGGGTGTATCCAAACTATTTTCCATGGTGGACTAGATGCAGAGGCCGTTGGATTACTCTCATGTTTTCCCAATTTACAACCTCTTCCCATTTGCAGAGTCTCCCTCTCCCTACTTGTTACCCATTGAAGTGATGGATTTAAATTAAGAATAGAGTGAAATGAGTTAAGAATAATGGAGGAGGGACTTCTAAGGGTTGGGCACATGGAACAAACTAAAAAATGAGGACATGTGTAGAGGCAAAGCACATTACTAATACCATCTATTCTCTTACCCACGTGCTAATAAAGTTACCCATGTGTTGATAAATTGGGCGATTGACGAAAATGTGTTGATAAAGTGGGTGATTGACAAAAAATTGTTGTAATGAAACCAACCTTCCTCATTAACTAATGTTGTTTTGTTTAATCTTTTAATATCTTATTTTAATATGACTCTTTATTTTGAATGAAGATACTTTGTCCCATCAATTTCTTTTATCAATCATAAAATTATAATTTGTTTTGACATTTTTGTGGCTGTTACAAACCATGTTGTTGTCATAGACAATATCTAGATATTAATGCATGACACAAAAATTACAGCGAATGTCTCATCACGCTAGAACAACCATTTAAATTGCATAAAAAAAATTGAAACCAAATGTGAAATGTTTTTCTTAATCCAACTTACAAGTCCTCACTAAAGCAATGTTGGGTGGACTAGTTTTTCCCTTTCTTTATGGCTCCAAACAATATTCATGGACTAACTAGGTCTTATAGAGAAAAATTACGAAGAATGGTTTCAAAAACCCTCACTCTTAAAAAGCAAAATTACAAAGAATTGTCTCAAAAACCCTCACTCTTAAAAACGAGTGATTTTGATTTTCTCCTAATATATCTATTCAACAAATCTAAAGTAATTCATTTCATAAATCACAAAATTTGCTTGGCAATTATTTGTAGCTAACTTTGATTTTCTATGAAAACATTACATTTCAAAGTTTCAAAATTAAAGAAAATAAATCATTAATGGAGTTATAGGAAAACAAGCACTTCATGGCAGCTTAGTCCCTACCACGCAGGTGAAATGGGAATAATGGGAATAATTGACAGGATTGGAAATGGAAATAATAATGACTTAAGTTATAATAAAACCCTGAAATTAGTGAGATGGATAATCTCCAAACTTGAAGTTGAAAAAGGAATCGGCCAACCGGTTTGATTAGAGTAGGCAGTCTTTTACCACATATTATTTCTTCTTAAAGGGGCAAGTGTCAAACTATATATTTCTATTTCTTATTTATTAAGAATATCACATATTATTTCTTCTTTATTTCGGAAGGATCAAGACTGGGATTGAACCTACTCTGTAATACGAGAGAGAAAAAGAGAAAAGAAGATTTCTAAGGTATCATTCTCGAAAGAGTGACTTTTTCTATTAGAGATTTTTTTTTTAGTCATCATTTCCCACTGGTGCTCCCAACCAACATGACTAGTTCTCCCAACCAACATGCTAGACAACTACCATACCTAGAGATGTGAATAATTAAAACCTATTGAGACTTGAGCGTCAATAGAGGGAATGGATTATCACTTGACCAGGCTACTCGAGACACTATAAAAACATTCCTTGAACAACTATTCCCGCCAACCAAACAGATAAGTATATGGTAGGTTACTAATCCCCCAAAAATCCATTTTGTTCTATTTTCCCCTCCGCAAACAACACAATTATTTTCTAGTCAAACATTCAAAATTTGATAGTGGAATTACGTTGATCAATTTGTCATCTTGAAGTGGGTCATCTAATATTAGAGATGTAGATGGTCATAGTTACGACACAGTAAATATTGGGGATTTATTAGGACCATGAAAATCTCAAGCTTTGGTCGAGTATCTAAGTAATGTGCCCGTCCAAGAAAGCCAGGAAAGTAGTATCCCAGGGTCAAGAAAGTAAGGAACGAGCGATAAAGTTTCCCCCAATATTTCTTAGTGTGGGAGTAACTAAGGTGTCGTGACCACAAGTTGGGTTCATGTTATGCCCCCTTCAATGGGTTCTCTAATACGCAAGCTTCATACCGCTATGGACTTGGTCGGGTGTGGAGAGGTCCAACGCCTAGGACTGCGGTGGTTAATTTATCAATGATTCTTTACTCATCATGCAGCCTGCATCCTGGACTTAATGATAGTAGAGCACACTGATTTTTTATTGGTGTATCCATTGACTACCAAAGAGCTATGAGCTAGACAAAAGAAGCAAGAAGGAAAATTACTTAACCAATAACGGACTATAATCAGAGGAGTGAATCTTTACTATTCCATGGGGGTTATTCACATCAACTTAGGTGGAAGGAATGGTGCTAATGAAGGTGGTGTAGTGATCAGATGGGAAGGTAGTGATGAATGCAGTATAGCATGGTGTGATGGTGCAAGATAAGGTTCTAGCAAATGGAAGAATGTAACATAAGTAGAAAATAATGAAATAGTTAGTTGAGATTGTTTCTACACTATATATGATAGCAAAGGCAGTGATGAAAGCGGAAGCAACATAACCAAGAGATGGGAAGCCAATGAGTAGAATGGAATGGTGTTGCAGGATAAGGGCAGAATGGCATGGCGATGCAGGATAAGGATTCAATAGACAAAATGACATTTGAGTGTTCATGCAACAGGATGATATTTGATTGTTAATGCAGTGGACTGACATTTGACAATAGAAGTGTTAATGCATAGAAGTGTTAAAAGTTTGGATATAATAGATGAATTAACAGATTATGGTCATCCTGATAAACAACTTCAATAAACTTAGACATTGCAAAATATGCATTGTAACAAAGACTTATCATAGACTCAAAATTTAGGATATCTAAGGATATATAAGATGAGATTAGGAATAAGACCTTGATCTTGTTATCCAATAGAATGTTTGATAAAACCATTTAAATATTATAAAAAAAAATAACTTGTTTTTTTTCCTATGTACAAATTTGGAAAGAAAAAAAATATTTGCAATAAAATTCAAAATAATTGATGATCAACACTGAATCGATTGTTAGAGTCATTGGCTTGCCTTCTACGGGGACTAATAAGAGAGCTAATGGATCTTGAAACCTTGCCAAATTTCCCCAAAGAGTAGCATGAAGCTTTTGGAACTGTGCTTGGAGGATATGAAACCAGGGAAAATTTTAGGGGCTAAATTTCTCCCATGGGTTAATTTTCCATGTTTTTTCCCAAAACAAAAATTGTTAATTTCCATTTTTCTAAAAATGATTCGCCCAAATTCTTTGAGATAAAACTATTTTACCTTAAAAATCAACAAAATTTTATACAAACTATATAAATCCTTAGAAATTTGAATATTTTTTAAAAAATATCATGAAACATTTATATACATATACATATAATATATATATATATACATTGCCTTGTTCACATATAGATTTATTAATATATTACGTTAGTAAGTCGTAATATCCCTTTATTAGTCCCTGTCGTAGGCATAGAGGGACTATAGAGATCGATAATCCGTTGACTACATATTAGTTTTTCCTTTGACCACAAATATTTGCATAATATCTATTGTTGGATCTAGGGAACTAAAAACATTGTTTTTTATATAATAAAAAGTACCATATATGTGTTGATCTGATTGGATAATAGATTGGAGGTCTTATTGTCGGCTTCACTATTCCCAATGTTTTATATGGTAACATATCCAAACTTTCTTATCAAAATCAACGTTAAGATAAAGAAAAAATAATACATACATACATACATACATACATACATACATACATACATACATACATACATACATACATACATATATATATATATATATACATTGCCTTGTTCACATATAGATTTATTAATATATTATGTTAGTAAGTCGTAATATCCCTTTATTAGTCCCTGAACCATCTAAATATTATAAAAAAAAATAACTTGTTTTTTTTCCTATGTACAAATTTGGAAAGAAAAAAAATATTTGCAATAAAATTCAAAATAATTGATGGTCAACACTGAATCGATTGCTAGAGTCATTGGCTTGCCTTCTACGGGGACTAATAAGAGAGCTAATGGAGCTTGAAACCTTGCCAAATTTCCCCAAAGAGTAGCATGAAGCTTTTGGAACTGTGCTTGGAGGATATGAAATCAGGGAAAATTTTAGGGGCTAAATTTCTCCCATGGGTTAATTTTTCATGTTTTTTCCCAAAAAAAAAATTGTTAATTTCCATTTTTCTAAAAACGATTCGCCCAAATTCTTTGAGATAAAATTATTTTACCTTAAAAATCGCCAAAATTTTATACAAACTATATAAATCCTTAGAAATTTTAATATTTTTTTTAAAATATCATGAAACATTTTATAGTTTGCATATTAAAAACTAACAAAATTCGTGAAGGTTTCTACATTTTAAAACAAATTTTCATCCTTAAAATTATCCCTATATAAAAACTAGGAAAAACTTAAAAAAATGAAACTTTAAGATATGACATGACGAGGAGTCTATAGAAGAGCAATACCTTTACCAATTACTATGTCAAATCAACGTTAAGATAAAGAAAAAATAATACATACATACATACATACATATATATATATATATATATATATATATATATATATATATATATATATATATATATATATATATATATATATATATTTCTTTTTTCATATATATATTTATTAATATATTATGTTAGTAAGTCGTAATATCCCTTTATTAGTCCCTGTCGTAGGCATAGAGGGACTATAGCGATAGATAATCTGTTGACTACATATTAGTTTTTCCTTTGACCACAAATATTTGCATAATATCTATTGTTGGATCTAGGGAACTAAAAACATTGTTTTTTATATACTAAAAAGTACCATATATGTACTAATCTGATTGGATAATAGATTGGAGGTCTTATTGTCGGCTTCACTATTCCCAATGTTTTATATGGTAACATATCCAAACTTTCTTATCGTATACAGTCTTTTTGAATCATATATTTTTTCTATGTATTGCTTGAAGGTGGATTAATGTTAGCATTACTTCGAATGTTTGTCTTAGCATTTTCTGCTAGCTGAATATATCAGAAAGTTTTTATTTGTACTAATAATATTGAAATGTTTAGATATCCAAGCTTTATAGTGATCGATAATTCCAAAGTTTATAACGTCCTTTCCGCATGTATTTGTATTGGAATGTATTGACATTTTTTTTGAGTTGCTTGAATAGGCTTGACAACTTAAATGATTACATGACACGAGGTCCTCCAACAAGCCTGAGAGATTAAATGTTTGCATACCGCGAGGTCCTTAGAAAACCTGGTAGACTTAAATGTTTATCTAAATACGCTTCTCGGAGTACACTTTTACTCGAAATTTTCCATACAATGTTGCAGTGATTTTGCACAATATTGTTGTCCACCACCAGTTGAATAGGCATTGTATGTTTCATCCTTCTTATAGATTTGCAATGCAATTTTGTCATCATTGAAGCTACATACATTGTTTACTGGTTCGGTGAGTGCTTCTTCTTCGTTGATTCGTCGGTTGCTTCTTTTTGTTGTTTGGTTCACAATTTGACCTATGCTTATGTCTTTCATTGTTCCAGAGTAAGTTTCCATGCCATAGTTTAATTTTGTATTCCTTGTTTGTTGTTCAGTGTTTGCATTTTGTAAGTAAGAATGTTTGCTTATTTCTACTGGCATGCTCGTCGTATGTTTCCAGTTCCTTATGTGCTTCAGATGCAGTTTCATAATCATTGGAGATACATATGTTGTTTACCGGTTCAGTGGTTGCTGCTTGTTCATTGGTTTGTTGGTTTGTGGCTTATTGGTTCTATTTGCTTGGATCGGGTTTACGCTTTGGGGCCCTATGGCTATAGTTGGGCTTGTTCGTGCTTTCTCGCTCATTTGGTGCTTGTTCTTTTCTTTTGTTTGATTCGGCTTTGCAGGGTTGGGGTCCTGCGCCAGTAGTTGGAGTTGTTTTATTATTATTATTGTTGTTGTTTTTTTGGGCACTTTACGGTGTTCAGTCCCTACACCCACGAGTCGACATGCAGTTGTGTTATTTTCTCTCTATAGAGAGGTCGATATTTGTTCTGTTGTGATATTTTGTTGGTGCTTCAGTGCTAGCATGAAAGAAATTAGTTGCATGAAAAATAGTTCGAGAAGTGCATGTGAAATTGCAATATACGTTGTTTTTTTGTTTAAAAAAACATATGCAAGCTGCATTTATAAACCATGTATGGTGAAATGTGCCCATATGAAAATACATGTTATTTGTCCTCTACACAAACTGGTGTGCCCACGATACAATTTGTCTTGTACTTGAGATATGATATGTACAACAAAGATTCTACAAAATTATATCCCCATGTTTGAAAGCATATCTGGGTAGTTTGCCACAGGAAACCAAAATTTTGTATCGTGGGAACAACAGTCTGTGTAGAGAATAAATAACATGTATTTCCATCGGTGGAAGCATATCTGGATACTTTGCCACGGAAAACCAAAAATCATTTAGCTACGGCCATGCAATTTCGTAATATTTTGTGGCTTGTAATATATTTTGGGCAGGGGAAAACAAATTACACATTTACAGCTATGGATGGAGAAGCGCAAAGGTTCATGTTTCTACCTATATTTTAGACTGTTCATTGAGTATCTTTTACTGTATGTACATATTACTTGTTCTCCGGTGCATACCAACTTCCATTCATGTTCATTGTATTTTGTGCATCCCCACATTCAAACAAACAGAATAGCTGGAGAAAACGACGAAGTCTTGACTACATTGGTTGAAGAGGAGATAGAAAGGTGCATGCTTGTATTGTTATTTCATAGTGCGTTGTTTGGTATTTCATTTATTGTTTGTATATGTGTTCACCTAGTTTATTGTATGTAGATGTTGCTTACCTTCGTACATGATAGATTATATTCATTACATGCCTTCCTGCATACTCACCTATTTCATCTCCATTGTGTTTTCATTGCATTGCTACATTTAAACAAACATAATGGCTAGAGAGGACGATGGACTCTT
The DNA here is from genome assembly GCA_000966675.3 of Picea glauca. Taxonomy (NCBI): domain Eukaryota; kingdom Viridiplantae; phylum Streptophyta; class Pinopsida; order Pinales; family Pinaceae; genus Picea; species Picea glauca. The sequence goes on from JZKD02S1747475.1 coordinate 68,536, forward strand.
TGGCGGGAATGTAGAAGAGGAATTACAGAAGTGGATACATGTACACTTATTTCATATTATGGTGTTCATTTTTTCATTTATTGTTTGTATATTTGTTGTGCTTGTTCTGCTGCTTTGCACCTTTTTCTTTTTTTTTCCCTTCTTTTCTTCCTTCAAATATAATATATTCTACTTGTTGTTACATTGGAATAAATAGACCTGTTTCTCTTTATTTTACATGTATGTCTTCATACTAACTTGCCTTCATGTCCATTTCATATTCGACGTTTCTACCTTGGAAAAAACAGGTTGGTTGGACAGGAAGATGAATTTTTTTGTGCAATAGCAGAGGGTTTTGTGGTAAAATCTTCTAAAAGGTATAGAAACTGTGGAAATCTCTCTCTTTTTTTTATTGGGTCTGGAAACTTGGCTCAATTTATTAAGGTGAGAACATGGGTAACTTATCTTCTATCATCTGGGGCATATAATATTAGACTAGAAAACAATGGGTTGGAAACAATGGGCCTTTCTGCGCTACTTATTTCTACTTTTTCCATTTTCTATTATCGCTTTTGTTTTCTAATTGATCTGCTTAGTGGTCTTTCCAAAAATGCCTTGATGTGTCAGTTGGCAAACTAACGGTTTCACATCTATGGTTGCGCTTCTACCTTATTCCATCCTCACCCACTTTGTGGATTGCGGGTGTTGGGCTAGCGGGTTCAATATTGCTCCCCTGGATTCCAGGGGTCCACGATATAAAGATTGGTTGTGATGCCCCGCCCTCACGCCCTGTTTACTGTTACACATTTTTCTAGTCAAAAAAATCAGATGCATACAATTTTACGCTTATTTATTCTTTCTGATTGATAATATACAATGCCTATGCTTGTTTAGTCCTGATGTTCATCTACACATGCTTGCATCAGAAAAATTTGGACTAGTGACATGACCATGAGCAGTCAGTCATCCCAGACATCAACAGACCAACAAGGCCAAAGTTAAAGATGCATACGCTCCGCTCTTACTATGTTTACCAAACAAATATCATCGGCTATTTATTCATCTATGACATGGTGAATATGTTGATGTCATTTGGAATACATGGATTACATTTCACAAGAAGTGTCAACAAGTACAAGCGAGAAGTCGAACATAGCGCATGTTCTGCAGACTAAGAGGTGTGGTTGCAAAACTCTAGCTCCATAGTTCATCGAAGCTATGCGTGTACTTGTATATTTATGCCGGTGAAAGAAGAATACAAAAAAAAAAGTTGCACATTACCATTCACTTTAGTTTTCCTGTTCAAAAATTGTCACCAGGTCTAGAATTGTAACACCCAAAGTACTATCAATAGAGGGCTTGAACAGCCGCCGAACTGGACAAGTGTTCGTCGAGGACATAATGGTCATCTATAGCACCTACTTGGACAAGAAAAACAAAACTAGATCCTTTATGCGTGCTGACATGACAGACAAAGAGGCCATGATGACAGTGACACTAACTATTCCTACACAACTTGTCCAGAAACATGCAGAAAAGATTTTGCTGGGTAATGGGATATCCATTACAAATTTTAATATATTGCTGAAAATTGTATATGACTGTGGTGATTGTGATCGGATTATTTCGCTCAACGAAACAAGTGTTGTGGAAAAAAATCTCGTTGTTTGTTCAAAATATTGTTTCGTCTCGGACGTGACTATCAGCCAGCTTGCACAGAGCAGTGATATTTACCCAATCGGAACCATCGGCGCAGTTGTCACACTAGCAAGAAAACTTGGCTCGCAACACATTCTCCATATAAAGGATGGAGATTCGAACAGGGACAAGGCAATGGTACCACTTTTCATATCCAGTTTTGTCCTTTACTTTTTCATGTGCATGTATCTCGGGTAAGTTACACAAATATTGTAATGTTCGATGTTGCAGCTGCAATTGTTCAATAGCTATTCAAATTTTTTTTCGTCAATGGAGCAACAATTGCATAAAGGGAAGATTCCACTTATGCTATTCAAAAATATAACAAAGAAATGGGATGTTAGAGAAAGGATCTTTCGAACAACCCATGCAACGTTTGTAACAGAGTTGTGAGAAGATATAGTATAGGATCTGAAGAAACTAGCTATCTCTACAACTGTTGTGTGTATACATCCACAAAATCATCCTCACTTTTCTTATACAAATATCCTTCACCAAATTTATGTGCCTTGTTTTATTTTTTATAGTGATGATACAATTGATTGTCTGCAATGTGGTGAAAAATGTCCATATATATATGGACATTGCCTCAATGCTACCATCTGAACCGTAGGCAACACAATCGTTCATTGTACGGTTAGGAAACCTCTGTTACAAAATGTGCTTCCTAAGTTGGAAGAGGTGTCGTATGAAACATATATACAGAAAAAGGCAAGAAGTGTCTACATGTTGTGTGACTTTCGGATACATAACAAATTTACCTTAAATGAGGATAATGCAATTTTTCATATCGGCTGAAGAAGGAAAAAAAGAAAAATATCAAACTCTGGCAGAAAATGAAAATATCTCATGTGTTTATGTAATATTTCTTCAACATCCAGATGAATGTTCGTAGGACTCGACTACTTGGGAATGCATGCACATAAGATTGTTCGGTCCAAAAATGGGAAGCATGGAAGCAAACCCCATATATCCCATGGCCCTGGTTATTTTCTACTGGGAACATATAGCAGATGTAAGAGAAAACGAATGTCATGACGTCTTTTATTTGTATATTGAATTGTTTGATGCAAAGGTCAATGCATCCTTCTCTATGAAACCTTGTGGGAACTTGCTTGCAGCCTGTTTGGAGTTTAGTTGGTTCTTGGTTGTATGCTTCGTCTTTCAATTTGGATATCGTGGAACTCCTAGTGTTGTTTGGAAGACACGAAACAATAGAATTGCAATCTTTTATCCAGCTAGCCCGTGAATCCGCCTGATAATTTCCATGGCGCTATGACGCAAATGTAGTATGTGGCTTGTTTTAGCATTTTTCCTTGATCTATGAACTTGGTAAAATTAATCTCCTGGAATAATCTGAAATCAACGAATATATACTGTGTGAATTCCACTTGTGCTATCATATCGACAAGAGGCCCTTAAAATTCAAATTGGTCGTTGTTATGCTTGAGGTGATAGAATTTTAAAACACTGTGTTTTGTTTCCTTCATATTTTTTAAAATAAGCGATTTAACATCCTTTGATAAATTTATGTAATTAAATTGTACAATATCAATATTTAATATTACTGATTTAGTATTTGAAAATAATGTTTTTAGATAATGTTAGATAGGATCACCATCTGTAAACAATCGTAATCTTGAGCCCGCCAGTCATGGAGTCCTTCTGTCAATTTGTATGTCGCATAACTCCGAGTGTTGTTTGGAGGACATAGGACAATAGAAATGCAATGTTGAGGCAGACAACCCGGAAGTCCACCTGCCAATTTGTATATTGTGGAACTCTGGGTGTTATTTGTAGGGCACGGAACAATAAAGCCTCAATTTTGAGCCCGCCAGCCCCAGAACCCGCGATCCAAAAAGTGGCTAAGTATGGAAATGAAGGATCCGTACATGTTGTATAAAATCTTATGTCCATACTTATAAAAGTACATATTTAGTATGTATTGTTCATTTCTCGAAAAATTTCTATGTGTCAAAGTTGGCGGATGCACGTGTTCAGATTTCCACTTACTTTTATATCACCAACCCGACCGACCACTTCCCCGTTTCAAATTGTACAAACTTTTTTGTCTAATTAAATTGTACAATAACAATATTTAATATTAATAATTTAGTATTGAAAATAATGCTTTTAGATAATGTTAGATAGTTGATAGGAATTACCATCCGTAAACAATGGCAATCTTGAGCCCACCAACCCTGGAGTTCATCTGTCAATTTGTATATCATGGAACTCCAAGTGTTGTTTGGAGGACACAGAACAATAGAAGTGTAATGTTGAGTCATCCAACCCGCAAGTCTGCTTTTCAATTTGTATATTACGGAATTTTGGGTGCTATTTGTAGGGCACGGAACAATAGAGGCCCAATTTTGAGCCCGCCAGCCCAAGAACCCGTGATCCAAAAAGTGGCTAAGTATGGAATGTGGGATCCATACATGCTCTATAAAATCTCATGTCCATACTTTATAGTACATATTTAGTATGTATTACTCATTTTTTAGCAAATTTCTAGGTACAGAAGTTGGCGGATTCAAGCCTTCAGATTTGCCTTAATTTTATATCATCTGCCTGGCCGATCGCTTCCCCGTTTCATATTTTACAAACTTTTTGGCTCACGGTTTTTCCAAATAGGCGAGTTACCAGATAGGCGGGTTCAATATTGATAATTTATGTAATTAAATTGTACAATATCGATATTTAATATTAATAATTTAGTATTTGAAAATCATGTTTTTTTATAATGTTAGATAGTTGATAGGGATGACCATTTGTAAACAATGACAATCTTGAGCCCATCAGTCCTCGAGTCCGTTTGTCACTTTGTCTATTGCAGAAGTCCGACTGCTGGTTGGAGGACACGGAACAATAGAAATTTGTATATCGCGGAAGTCTGGGTATTTTTTGTAGGACACAAAACGATAGCTGCCCAATTTTGAGCCCGCCAGCCCAAGAACCCACGATCCAAAAAGTGGCCAAGTATGGAATGAGGGATCTGTACATGCTCTATAAAATATCATGTCCATATATAAAAGTACATATTTAGTTTGTATTACTCGTTTCCTCCGACTGTTATTTGGAAAACACTGAACAATAGAAGTGCAATGTTGATCCAGCCAGTCCGCAAGTTCGCCTGTCAATTTGTATATCGCGGACCTTTGGGTGCTATTTATAGGATACAGAGCAATAGAGGCCGAATTTTGAGCCCTCCAAACCGAGAACCCACGATCCAAAAAGTGGCCAATTATGGAATACGGGATTTGTGCATGCTCTCTAAAAATCTCATGTCCATACTTTATAAGAGTACATACTTTGTATTACTCATTTTCCAGATAATTTCTAGGTGCGGAAGTTGCCCGATTCACGTCTTTAGATTTCACTTACTTTTATATCACCAACCCGACCAATTGCTTCCCCGTTTCATATTGTAATAAACAAATATAAACTGGTCCAAGTCCAATTGTGCTATCATATCAACATGAGGCCCTTAAAATTCAAATAGCCCGCAAGTCCGCTTGTCAATTTGTATATCGCGGAACTCTGGGTGTTATTTGTAGGGAACGGAACAATAGAGGCCATTTTTGAGCCCGCCAACCCGAGAACCCGCGATCCAAAAAGTGGCTAAGTATGGAATGAGGGATCCGTACATGATCTATAAAATATCATGCCCATACTTTATAAAAGTACATATTTAGTATGTATTACTCATTTCTCGAAAAATTTCTAGGTGTGGAACTTGACGGATACACCTGTTCAAATTTCCACCCACTTTTATATCACTAGCTCGACCGACCTCTTCCCTGTTTCATATTATACAAAAATTTTGGAACACAAGTTTCTAAATACGCGGGTTTTTCTTTTAAATAAGATATTTAACATCCTTTAATAATTTTATGTAATTAAATTGTACAATATCAATATTTAATATTAATACTTTAGTATTGAAAATAATGTTTTTAGGTAGTGTTAGATAGTTGATAGGGATCGCCATCCGTAAACAATCGCAATCTTGAGCCCGTTGTCCCTGGAGTCTGTCTGTCAATTTGTATATCGCGGAACTCTGAGTGTTGTTTGAAGGACACAGAACAATAGAAATGCAATGTTGAGCCAGCCAGCCTGCAAGTCCACCTATCAATTTGTGTATCGTGGAACTCTTGGGTGCTATTTGTAGGACACAGAACAATAGAGGACCAATTTTGAGCCTACCAGCTCGAGAACCCGCAATCCAAAAAGTGGCTAAGTATGGAATGCAAGATCCATACATGCTCTATAAAATCTCATGTTCGTACTTCCTAAAAGTACACATTATGTATTACTCGTTTTTTCGGAAAATTTCTTGGTGCGGAAGTTGGCGGATTCGCGTCTTCATATTTCACTTACTTTTATATCACCAGCCCGACCAACCGCTTCCACATTTCATATTGTACAAACCTTTTTGTCTAATTAAATTGTACAATATCAATATTTAATATTAATAATTTAGTATTGAAAATAATGTTTTTGGATAATGTTAAATAGTTGATAGGGATTACCATCCATAAACAATCGCAATCTTGAGGCCACCAGCCCTGGAGTCCGTCTGTCAATTTGTATATTGCGAAACTCCGAGTGTTGTTTGTATGACATGAAACAATAGGAGTGCAATGTTGACCCAACTAGCCCGCAGGTCCGCTTGCAATTTGTATATCGCAGAATTTTGGGTGTTATTTGTGGGCCACGGAACAATAGAGGCCCAATTTTGAGCCCGTCAGCCCGAGAAACCGCAATGCAAAAAGTGGCTAAGTATGGAATGCGGGATCCGTACATGCTCTATAAACTTTCATGTTCATACTTTATAGTACATATTTAGTGTGTATTACTCGTTTTTCAGAAAATTTATAGGTGTGGAAGTTGTCGAGTTCACATCTTCAAATTTCAGTTACTTTTATATCACCAGCCCGGCCAACGACTTCCCTGTTTCATATTGTACAAACTTTTTGGCTCGCGGTTTTCTAGATAGGTGAGTTACCGAATAGGCGGGTTCAATATTGTGTTTCCATTGTTCGGTTGCCCGCAAACAACACCCTAACTTCCGCAACCCACAAATTAGAAAACAATTGAAATAAAATAATATATACTATGCGAAGTATAATGGAACAATCAAATGAATGAGAGGACATTAAAATTCAAATTCGGCATTGTTATACTTGCGGTGAAGCTAACAGTACAGAAACTTTACTTAAACATCCAAAAAATGATTGTCTTGTAACTTTTCAATGCTTCTCTTATACAAACAGATCCTGGAAACTATAAACATCGCTCGTTGTATCTATTCCTTGATTGAAGAACCTGTTAACATGTTTAATGCACTCCATAGTTACTACTAAAACCAATTCCCGCTTCTGAAAATTGCCATCTGCTTTCTCTTTTCCCTCTTCTTTCCCTTTCTTTACTTACTAATTTTTCGGAAAATGTTTAGGTGCGGGATTTGGCAGATTCGCGTCTTCAGATTTCCATTTTTACTTTTATATCACCATCCTGACCGACCACTTCCTCATTTCATATTGAACAAACTTTTTGAATCGTGGGTTCCTGCATAGGCATGTTTAACATTGCGTTTCCATTGTTCTGTCGCTTGCAACTAGCACCCGGACTTCCGCGATTTACAAATTAGCAAACAAATTCCCCTTCATCTTGTATGCTTTCACTTTCGCTTTTTGTTTACTTGGTACTTTTTCCAAATGTCTCATGCTTTTATATACAAAACCCGAAGTTAAGCAATATACAATATTCCCTCTCGACATTGTGCTTCTATTGTTCCCTTACGCACAGGTAGCACCTGAGATTTCACGACATACAAATTGACGGTTGATATCTGTCACTGAGATGCAATATGACAATCGGCCCCTCACATCCCCTAGGTATATATTCTGCCCTTTTTTTTTGTAACCCACCCGACCGCTTTCCATACTTGGTCATTTCTTGGAATCTGTTTCACGAGTTGGCGGGTGCACAAAATGTACAATGCTTCGTCGCAATTCTCCATCACCGCTACCTTCATACTTATTTGCAGATATGCAATAATTAATCTTTAATGCTAGTGGTTCATCCTGCAGGAACCGTTAAGATTGTCATTAATTTCTGGAAGGACGGAGAAGATTTGTCATTACTACGAATTAAACCAATATTTGCGGAGAAGATTGTTATCCTTTCCAAGTATTCATTTCAAACATGATGCAACCTATTTTCGTGCGCTGACGGGTTGGCACCTTTAAGAAATATCTAATTCTTAATCTCTCTTCGTCGTCACCGTGACCTTCACACTTTTTTCTAAATATGAAATTAGTGATCTTTAATGGTAACAACTCATTCCGCATGAACCCTGGAGATTGTCATTGATCAGCGAAAGGCTCGAGGAGATATTCCATTGATACGCATTAAATAATAATTTTCGGAGGGTTATGTTATCCCTCCCCAACTTTCATTTGAAACATCGTATGGAGCAAATGAAAATTCTCATTAACTTGTGGCAACAATTTTTTCCAGATGCAGTAAACACATTCGGGCATAATGGCCAAAGGTTCCACTATTCCAGGGCATATTCTTACTACTCAATTCTGTAACAACCCTAAATTGATAAATGATTAAGATTATTAAGTAAGAGTTAATTAAAGAATAATTGAGGATTAACTAAGTAATAATAATCTGACTGAAGATCACATTTAATGACCT
>JZKD02S1747475.1:78070-99776 GCA_000966675.3 Picea glauca
CGGTGGTCTCGTAGTTCATCGCTATTGTGTTTACTTAGGTTATTTGTTCTAAGATGAAACATCTAACAATTATATGTCAATGTACTGTGTCAATCCACCAGGCTTTTATGCAAACCAAAAAATGGATTACACACAGTTTCAAACCAATGTTCAATTCTATTCCAAATTCAGATAGAACATAGCAATACCAAAGTACAATGTTGCAGCAAAATCTTCATTATTGTTTCTAGACATGCAGTTATTAATTTTTACTTCTAACAACCCATAATGCAAGAAGTTTAATACTTAAGTTAATATGTTATAGTCATGGAAGAATGTATCAAGAACACAGATACACCCACACGTTCCAATAAAATCTAATCTTCAACAAAACATTTGTTGACAATTAGTAGAAAATGAAGTTTAATACTTAAGTTAATATGTTATAGTCATGGAAGAATGTATCAAGAACATACTTACACCCACAGGTTGCAATAACATCTAATATTCAACAAAGCATTTGCTGACAATTAGTAGAAAATGATGGTTTTGCAACAATGGGGCTTGTTTGAAACCAATTCGTGCTTACGAAAATGGCCCTCCGACTTTCTATTTTCCCACTCTTTTATCCCCTGTTGTTTCTCTTCCTAGTTACTTAATCATTTTTTTTTCCGAAAATTCCTTGTTGCACGGCTTGGCGGATTCACACGTTTCAATCGAGCGCTTCCCCTTTCTCTAAATTGGCCCTCTACTATTTTGTGTCCCACAAGTAGCACCCAGAGTTATGTGATATACAAATTGACAGGCGGACTTGTGCGCTAGCTGGCTCTACATTGCACTTTTGTTTTTTTGTGACCTCCAAACAGCATTCGGAGATCCGTGATATACAAATTGACACATGGGATCCAGGGTTGGCGGGCTCAAGATTGCCATTGTTCACGGATGGAAAAGTGCTAAAACGATCCATACTACATTTTCGTCACAGAAGTTATATTAAAGGGTAAATCATTCCTCGATAGTTTTGTGTCCTACAAACACCACCCAAAGTTCTGCACTATACAAATTGGCAGTCGGACTTGCTAGTTGGCTGGCTAAAAAAATGACTCGTAGTTCCGCGATATACAAATTGACAGATGAAGCATACAACCAAGAACCAAGTAAAATCGCGGATCGTATTCCTAGTCATTGTTTTCTGTGGCCGCCACCTTCGCACTTCTTTCCAAGTATATATCTTGGCAGGAAAATGGGATATTTGTTACAGATGTGAATATATTGGCCCTTCTTTTCCGTCTTCTATACTTAGCCAAATATCGATTTCTCTTTTCCTTGAACTTTATCTTTCTAGTCACTTTTTTGTTTTTTCGAAAATGTATGGTTGCATGTGTGGGCAGAGTCGCAGGTTCACACTTGCACTCATGCTCTTATATCATGACACCAACCGACCGCTTCCCCATTCCATACCCAGACACTTCTCTGACCGTGGATTCCTGGTAGGCGGGCTCTAGATTCGACTTCTATTGTTCCATGACCTACGAACAATGTCGTCACTTCCACGATATACAAATTTACAACCAGACTTAGATCATACCCTCTTCCATATTATGGTCTACTTATCATGACCTTCCGTGCTATATATTTTGCACTGAAAACTTTCGATAAATAAAATTTAACCGCCGAGTCCTCACGTCTTCTATGGAACTATTGTCGCCAAATTTTGAAACACGTTTGTCCACTTTCCATACTTCACCATTTCTTCAAATTTCTTTCGTGGATCGTTGGTTTGGCGGGTTCAAGAAATATTCAGTTCCTAATCGTTGTTTCCTATGCCCGTGCCCTTTTGCAATTAGCAATTACCAATTATATACAATATCTTATTTATAGGCATGCAATTAGCAAGCATTAATTTCAAACATCATGGAATTTCATTTGCCCATCGTCGGGTTGGTTCGTTCACAAAAAATTCAATCCTCGCTTCCAAGAACGAGTCCACCCAACTATTTCCCTATTCCATACTTAGCCACTTCCCCAGAATTCCGCAAATATACAAACCGGCCTCCGAACTGCCCCATCATTCTCTCTTCCATTTTCGATGTTTTGCAGTCAAAAATTATGATACATAAAATTTGATCATGGAACACTCGCCTCTCCTCATTATCCACGTAACCTTTTTTTGAATCCTGTTTGACCGCTTTTCAGACCTTTCCATTCGTTCCTTTCTCTCCCCCGTCTCTGTCACCTTCGCACTTGTCTATAATAAAATAAAAAAATATTCGTTTATATATACATATCTTATTTATAAATATGAAATTACTGACATTTAATTCTAACAGATCATCATGCAGGAACCGTATATATTTTCATTAATGGGCAAAAGGCTCGAGGAGATCTCCTATTAATGCACATTAAACCAAGATTTGTGGGGGGTTATATTATCCCTTCCGAGTGTTGATTTCAAAATCATGAAATGTCATTTGCACGTCGTCGCCTTGGCACATTCACGAAACCTCCAAACCTTAATTTCTCTTCGTCGTACCCTCTACCTTCACATTTCTAAATATGAAATAAGTAAGCTTTACTGCTAACAGATCATCATGCACCACCCATATAGATTGTCATTAATCAGCGAAAGGATTGAGGAGATTTCTCATTCATAAGAATTTAACCAATATTTAGCGAAGAGTTACATTATCGACTCTAAGTGTTCATTTCAACCATCGTTTGGAGCAAACCAACGTTCTCATAAACCTATGGCATCAACTCGACAGCATTTCTATGGAGATACAATGAACATATTTGGGTGCGAGGACCAAAACTTCTAGTGGTCCAAGGCATATTCTTAATACTCAACCTCTGTCGAAGAGAACCAAGTAATTTTGACCTCTGGATTGTTTGTGCAGGTTGTGTCCCTGAGGTTTTTTACTATAAGGACTTGGTCTCTTGGTGCGCCGATAAATTTATTTTAGACAAAAGAATTATTCCACTGCAGGACCGCTCTTTTGTTTCTTTGTCACCTCAGGTCTTCCGCCAGATGTTAATATTGTCGAAGCCAACATTGACGTTCAGAGGAGAAGATTGTAAACATTTTCTAGCAAAGAATAATAATGGGTTGGACCTCTTGCCCCATTTATTGGAAGACCCGACTCTAGTTTCTGAAGATATCACAAGCTTGTAGGTTAGTTCATTTAGAAATCCATTCCGCGAAATTGCCTGGCTATTTACAAGAATAACGGGACAGGAGTCCACAACAACTGTTTTCCAAATGGCTCTTTATATTTTGTATTTCACAGTCAACGAACAAGCCATTTTTTATTGGGGCAAGTTAATTTCCCATGAAATTTGTTCCCAATTATCAAGCTTCAAAAGGGAAAAGAAATTTTATATTTCGTCCTACTTAGTTTTTGCGATAGCGCATTGCTGTCAGTTTCCACAATTGTCTTTGTCCAAGAATGTCAACTGGGAATTCGACCTAGTAATGTTCTGGTACCAGGCCTTGTGGAAGCACAAGGCTTCCCACTGTTTTTATGAGATTTTTAATGGCTTCGTGTCTGTTTTCAAAGTTTTTTTGTTAGGAGAAGATGCTCCCAGCATATTTGAACTAGAAACCCATTTTTTGGACAGGAAGGGGACACTTGAGGATTTGGATAATTACATTTTGATAATAATTTTTGGCTCCACGGAAAAACCTGCTCTCCTTCCATGTCACATTACGGACAGAATGTTTGTTGCAGAAGTAGCATGACAATACAACTACTGGTTGCATCTATTGCAAAAAAAGAAGAAAAAAACAATTCATTCCTCTACCTTGGAAAGTAGGGGAGTTCATGTTGAAAAACGTCAACAAAATTGACGAATTTGAAGCGCATTCTAGAAACTTCAACCTGAGATATGTTGAAAGCATAAGAGGGTTCGACCTTGATAATATTTTTCGACAACATTTACAAACACTTGGCCTCGGTGATTGTTGTTTCAAAAAACACTTGCCCGAAAACAGAGACACTGGCGGAAAATCTCCTGCTTCTAATGTCGGTGACCTAGAAACAATGCAAAGTTTCACTAAATTGTATAGCCAACAGGGGAAAGGCCCCGGTGACAACAAAGTTCAATCAGAAAATAACACTCCAAAAAGTATGAAATCTCGGAGCATCGCTCTAATGGCCCTCCACAACAACCAAAAAACTCGAAGTTCTTCAAACGGAAGAGGAGATAACGACCCTCCTCACTCTAAAATTGATAGTTCTCACAAGCTTCCATTAGATAAGAAGAGAAAACAAAATGTGGGACAGGCGGAAGAGCTGGAAATTTAGAGTGAGAACATGGAACTTGACATTGATCTAGATAGCATGCTCCACTACCTTTATCAGCCCAGAGATGCCATCCAGCATAGTTTTCTAATGGACATATCTTATACCAAAAATTTTGACGAAGATGAATCCTTCCTGTTCCAAAGCGTTGTTTTTTACAGCCAGTCCAAAAAATTGATAATTGAGAAAAAAAGTGTAAAAAATAAGAAAGGAAAATCTCGTTCAGATGTTGACCTTGCCAACATGTGGTCGTCCCAAATTTTTCAACTTCACAAGGTGAGTGGAGATATACGTAATTATTCCATTGGAGGCATCGAGGCCAAGAATGTCAAACGGAAGGACTAGATCAAGAAATTGGAAGAGGCTTTGATTCCTATGTCATTTCTTGTCAATCCTTTGGCAATAGCCATGCCTGCCACCCCTGCATCCAACTTAAAAGGATCCTCCAACCTCTTCGCATCCTGTAGAGTATATGTGGAGAATAATATCAAGAAAAGAATGGAACTATTTACTGAGGCATGGAAAACATCACAAACCATCACTTCCCTTGGAACCAGAGCACATAGTTTGCTCAAACATTTGCAGGCGGAGTTAAAATATGAAGAACATTTCTATTTAAACACGGTCCTTCCTTTTGGCACCATTGTCAACAATATGACAGAAACAAAAAGAAGACAACAAGATATTCCATCCAAAAAACCAGATCGGTCAATTAAATGCATGTTGTAAAGAAAAAGTGAAGAACCTGCATCTCATTGTTCAGTCATGTGAACAAGCCATATCAAAGAAAGATAAATTATTCACAAGGTTGTCAAGAATAAACTTATCTGGAAAGACCAACGCCTTCCAAGACCCCGACTTAATCACAAACTCATTTCCCTTAACTAGGCAAGAGTTCGATAAACAGGTACATATGTTTAAGGCATTGTCTCTAGAAAAGTTTTACAGCATCCTTGAATATGATCAAGCTCACGTCCACGACTGGCTAGTCAACTATTCAGTACAGAATGAGGAAATTCATCAAGCTTTGTCTAATCTTTCGATCGACTTCCTGGAATTAGAAAACTATCTTTTCAACATAAAAATATGGAATGAGATCAATGTCGCCCCAATGAGAAGCTACATTGAAGAATGGTTGGAAAGGGAATTGAAGTAGGTCGCCGACGAAAGGCAACAAGGAGTTGCCAAGATTCCAACAGCCATCGATGACATCAATGAAACGAAAGTCGCAAACAAATAGCCAAACGACTCATATGTACCATCACTGTAACTCTAATGATCGCATCCTGCTTTGTTTATCAACTCAGTTATTCCACTTTTTTAAATAGAAATGTGTAGGAAAACACTTATACCTTTCAATTTTTGTTTTTGCGGGTCTTTTTTCTACAATCCTATTTCTTCTACATATTTCTCTAATGGTCTATGGGAGCCCCAATCCTAGTCTACATGACAAACGCATTGAAATTTCCATTAATATGTAATAGACTTTTATTTTTTTATGTATTTCAAAATCTCCAATAGCATGTAACAAACTTTTATTTTTTGATATATTTCAAATAAAATTGTTTTCTTATCTCCTTTAAAATTTATGTCCTCACACATTTTTATCTTTCACCAGTCTATCTGCCAAATGCATTTCAATTTCCAAAAATTTTCTTCCACTATGAACAAATTTGTATTTTGTTATATACTTTCAAAAAATAAATGGTGCTCTACATGCCAAGCGTCATTTACTGCATGGATAAATTTCCAAATTTTTTCTTCCACTATAAACAAATTGTATTTTGTTATATACTTTCAAAAAATAAATGATGCTCTACATGCCAAACGTCATTTACTGCATGGATACCACCTATGCTTCATGTTGCTTGCCACATCTTCGTTGCAGTTTCCTATCTCTCCGTGGGGTCGCGCCTTAGCGCTAACGAAATTTTATGCCCCATGTTCCATGATATACATTTTGCATCCTATCTCTCTGTGGGGTCGCACCTTACCGCTAACGAAATTTTATGCCACATGTTCCGTGATATACATGTTGCACACAACATTTCCATGATATACATTTTGCACCGAAGACTTTCATCATTTACAATTCGACCCCATTTTCCACAATTTACCTTGCTCCGCGAGGTCGCGCCTTAGCGCTAACGAAATTTTATGCCCAATGTTTCATGATATACATGTTGCACACAACATTTCTATGATATATGCATTTTCGTGATATACATTTTGCACCGAACACTTCCTTCATTTACAATTCGACCCCATTTTCCACAATTTACTTTGTAACCTCATTGGCAAGGACTACGCTGCCACACGGCCTTGTTAAGGTATGAGTTTAACGATATATGAGTTGATATACTAGGTGGCAATACTTCTTTATGAATGTATTACTTTGTTAATACAAGGAGTGTGGTTGTTCTAAAAATTATTATACTTGGGTTTTAATTGCTTAGATTATTCAATTTATTTGTGGTTTAGTTGTTCCCTTCTTTTAGTTATAGTTATATATGTATGTATAATAAACTAGTTTTGTAGATTTGTAAAGAAACTCGGTGTTGGAGGCTAGCCAGTTATAGTGGAATTTAATTACATTTAAGAGGTTCCCAAAATTGTCGTATATTTTTTTATAATATGTATTTCATTAGTGTTAAAACTTGTATTGAAGATAAATTTAATAGTTAGAATAATTGATATCAAAGAAGTATCAATGAAAATCTCCCAAAAAAAAAATAGGTTTTTTTATGGTTTTCGAGAAGAAACTAACATAATTAACATCTAAGAATAGATAGAATTTGATCTATTATTCTATGTTTATACATTAACATAGATCCATTTGAAATCCTACATTATTTTAGCATTATACTAATGCAAACAAACACAAATATTGATCTTTTTTATCTTAACTATAAATATACTCTTGATGAAATAATATTAAAGTGACCAACATTGCATTTTGGGAAGCATTTTATGAACCAACTAAAACCTATCTATGAGTATGAAATTGGAAGATAAAAATTGGAGAAAGACATGTACATAGTAATGTTCAATGAGAAAAATTAGAAAAAAGATTACCATCATCAAAGTGGACTAGCATATCCATTGCAAAGACAAAGTCTTGAGAGACATATTTTCTGAAAACAACTTATCCATATTGTTGGAGGAACACCAAAAAAAATTCCCTGGCATGAATCCAACTAGGTTTGCTCAAAAGAGAAGTGAATGAGAAATACCAACCTCTGTAAACATATGATACTTTGTAAATATACATATGGCCACTAACATAGTGTGTCTTTAGTTAGCTAAACAATGTTGAATTTGGAGTGCTTTCATGGGGCCAATCAATGTTTCTCATATTGTGTCTTAACTTGACTAATGGTCGACTTTGATCCAAGGATGTAGCCTCTCAAAGAGGGGAGGAAAAACAATGCAATGAACTTGATTAGCTTGAAACAAGTAGTGCCATCATGAATTATCCAAAAAATAAAAAGCATTGGAGAAAGGATTTAGATCTAGAGATAACTTGATCAAATATCACTCCTTTTTTTTCATCCATGACAATTACCAAGAAAATATGGCCAACTTGAATGGTATTCACTACAAATATTGTTGTAACTTCGATTGTGTTCTTCAAAAATATAAACATGGGTATGATTAATGCTAAGAGTATTGACTATTAAACATTAATAAATTTATCTTATTTATTGAAAAAAATCTAAAGAAAATAAGAAATTGAACAATAGATAACAAGTTGTAATTCATGCCTAGACTTTAATTTGAAGAGATGTCGGTGACAACATGACTAGCACAGAGCCTTGACCTCTCTGTTGTATTTTTGACCCTCTATCATGTTTTTTATCCCAATATGGTTGTTGTCACACCCCCAAGAGTCATGCCCAAGTCTAACCTTGGCATCTCGTGGACATGTGGCACCATGGCGGTTCTCACTTGGAAGCTTGTCTCAACCAAGGATACTTCACCTGGACTACGCCTCTTCACCTAGATCATACCCATACTATGTTTTAGGCTATAGACGAGTCACACTCCTACCTATGAAAATCTATTGTATACTTAGACAATTGTTAACATTCTTTAACATTTAGTCATTTTGGCATACAATAGAAAACATGTGAAACAAAAAATACACAGATATAGTGCAAATGGCGCCAACGATGCCTAATACCTGACTTCATTTATTATATTGTGAAACAAATAAAATACAATGTAGATGGGGCACTACTATCCCAGTTACAAACATGGGAAGAGCCTCATGACTCGCCCCATACAACAAAATTGTCCAGACTTACAGATTTGTCACACCAAGACTCCTTCGTCACACTTCCTTGCCTTAGCCTATGGTGCTCCCTAGATATGCACCCACCTTAGACTGAATTTGTGTCTCATTGATTTCTCACTTGCTTATGCCTCTTGGTTGTGCACCTTGTGCTCTTATATGGACTCTGAATTTCACCTTCATGAATCATTGTGTCCTTTGGGTATGTCGCGCCCCTTCACGAACCACCATGCCCAAATGAACCAGCGCGCCCCTTCACGGACCAACGTGCCCAAATGAACATGTGCACTCATCAACCTTCATGTCTCTTGGACCGATGCATCCCATCCTTGGGTGTGCGCCCCTTGCCTTATCCTCTTTCTTGTGTCGATCAATGTGACTCTCGGTGGGTGTGATGATGGGGTCATCCAACCTCTCTAACACGCCCATGTTGCCTAGTGAAGGTGGGTCCACTCCATGGGTGCACGGCCAATTCACCTCATCCTTGCCCAAACACAACCTAAGTCTCCATCATTCGTCGCAAGGGAAGTGAGGTGTGTGCCCCCTTGGGTTCACACATCGCCATTGTGCACCCAAGGTGCTCTTACCCATGCCCATAAGACTAGTACTTTCCCAACCGATCACATACTCATTTTTCTCTCCGCTAGACTCGTCTCTAAATTTTCCCAAGGAGAGCGAGCACTCAGTAGGTGTCACGGAAGGCTTTACAACTGCCTTGTTGTTGTATTTTGGTTTATTTATGCTTCATAATAGACAACACTGAACTTCATTAACCAGACTATGACCTCTATGAATATAATTATACTACTAATACAACACAACTTGTAAGTATATCTATTTCAAATAAACAAAGTTTTGAGAGTGCATCAAAATGATCAAAGGGGTTACAATCCTCATGTTTATACAACAAAAATTCGGCCATGATGAATATGGAAGTTAAGTCAAATTATAGGTATAGTAACTAACATATATAATGATTTGTTCACATTCTTGGTCAAGAATTTATCCTTCCACATGGTTGTTGACACATCATATAGTGACTTTCCTTTAGACGTGAAGAGTTTTATCTAGTTGTGTTAGAGATCGAGGCTGGTGTAAGTTACTAAATGTATGTTATCCACGACTAATTATTGGACTTGAATAAAGTCAAGTTCTTGAAGTTAGGTCATTCGTTGTTGGGTTTGACAATTAGCCTTATGACCGTCATTGACTTGATTGGACACTATCAATAAGATCATCAAAAATAAACAGAATTTTATTTTAGAGCTAAAATTGAGAAAAATTGATCAAAGGAAATAAATGATTTGATGGAAAGGATTGCAACAAACTTGAAAAATGGTGAAACAAAATATTAGAATTGGCTACAAGAGTTAAGATGGTTGTATTTTTTAACATAGAAGTAAGAGATAGTTGACATTCACACTTTGAGGTAGCTAATGAGAACAAGAGCAATATATTGTAGTAGGAAATGAGCTAAGTATTCAATTTCCAACCAACAAAGATATCCTTTGTAACCAATCTTTCACTTTTGATATGTTTGTGTTACTTGCTTACCATTGTTTGGATCTACTTTAGATTTATTATTTGAATTTCCCTCATGCATAGAATTATGATTATTTGTTTAAAATGGCTCTTACGTGTTTCCCTTGGGATTGATATTATTGACTAGGAACATAACTATGTGACATTAAGAAAGGAATTGCACATATGAATTGCTATACAATCACTTAAATACACTAATGTAACATGTGTAACTCTAGGAAGTGAAGAGAACAATAGCTTATCATGAAAGGTATAAGAAAATAACATTAAGACACTTGTAATCTAGCCATAAGCATAAATGTCAAGAACATGCTTTATCAACATAATCATCAGAGAATGATAATGATGGAATAATCTTGGCAAAGTGATTATGATGGTGTAATCAAGGAATTGTCATGGTGGGATAATCATGAGAGGTACGGGTGAAATAATCAAGGTGGAGTAGAAAGGATTCCATGTTGTAGCAGTGGAAAAATTTCCAAGACTGAACCAAGGATAAATTAGCACACTTAGAATAGGTAACCCTTTGTTAAAATGTTGTGAATGACATAAATGTATTCGGACAGGGATAGGATGTGAATCACCATGATACCTAAACAATGATAATGTTATATTAGGAAGCAAACACCTTATATTTCTTAATTAAAGTTAAATGATTCAAGTTAATGATGTAGGTCGTTAGAAGAATTTTTTGGAAGTTATGGTGACACTAGATTCAAATTATTATTAACCCAAGAGGGCCTATGGGATGGTAATTGAACTAGACAAGTTAAGAATTGTGAAAATTTTGTGAACAAAAAAGGAAAAGCACCATGAAGAAAAACGTAATAACTGCGTGGGGTGATTTGATATGAATGACAACAATATGGAGTGGTCAGTTTAATGAGTCTCTTGTGTCTCACTTTGTGTTTTCACAACATTAATATGCTTGGGGAATTATGAGAATTGTAGAAAACTCTCTCGGATAAATTTATGAAATGATAAAGATGGGGTGTCTATCTTTGGTTTAAGAGCTGGAAAATTGCTACAAGAAAGTGACAAACCTCTTCCCTAGAAAGTTTGTTGAGTGGATTGAGTAGTAGGAAAAAAACTAAGGGTGGTTAGTGGAAATGATGGTAATGATCAGTGTAATTTTATAGTTAAGGTGTGATTAGGCAATGATATTTGTGATGTGAATGATAGCATGAATTAAAAGGTTGCAAGGATGTAACTGGTGGAGAATATGAAGATTCCAAGTAGTATGACATGGGGTGATTACCCAACTCGCTATGGAGGCAGGAAATCACTAGCACATTAGGACTTATAGGATAATAAGAGGTTGAATGTGAATAAACAGTAACATTTAATATCAAGGACATTATCCTACTTGAACTTGGTTTTCTTTGTGCATAGTTATTACAAGTTTAAGTAAGTGACCTATTATGGTCCAACACCTTAAAAATGATAAAAATTCAATGAATTACAGTCCAATTCGAGGGGGAAACCACTTTTTACCATATATCCAATTCAGAATAGAATATGAGATGTAATAAGATGATCCTAACACTAGGTCTTCTTTATATATATATATATATATATATATATATATTTATATTTATATGAGACAAAGGGGTACAATTATGATGAAAGGGTGTAATGAAGGGTTCTAGTCGACCTACACAACACTAGAAATGTAATAATTCAATATCTAGGGATTAATAATGGGTTTTATACATAACATGGGGATTTTTCTAGGGATTAACATGTTCCTCTCCTTCAAACAACTGTTGTCCTCGACACTTGACTAACAATGGGTGCTTATGCACAAAGAGCTCATCTTCCCATGTCACCTCTTCCACTAGTAAGCTCTTCCATTTGATTAGGTACTATGTAATTGCTCAATTTCTTAGTTGCTTAATTCTTGTTTCAAGGATTGTTTCTAGATCTAGTATAATGTTCTCTTCTTCATTGATCTCTGGTAAAATAGTTTGGACTAGGATCTTGTTGTCAATGACCTTCTTTAACTAAGACACATGGAATATTGGATGTACACGGAAGATGGAGGCAACTCCAATTTGTAAGCCACACTTCCAATCCTTTGCAAAACCTTATAGGGGCCATAATATATGGGTGCTAATTTATTGTCCTTATTGTCTTTCTTGAGGGATATCTGTTTGTATGGTTGTATCCTCAAAAATATTCAATCCCTCACTTCAAATTCCCTTTCACTACAATGTTGATATGCTTGTTGTTTCATCCTATTTTGTGACATAACCAAGTTGTCCTTCAATAGTTTTAGGACCTATTGTTGGTTCCCTACGTGGTCCTCCACTACTTGAACCTTTATATTCAATTTCAAGGGTGATGTAATGGATGGAGGATGATTTGGGCAAATTTTTATTTTCGACACACTAGTTCAGTGGGAGTTAACTGACTAATTCTATTTTAGACTTTCTATTTTTACCATCACTATTATGCATGCATGCATTCCTAGGGAAAACTAATTCCTTGATTGTTTTTCTTAATTATGGAATGTTTTTCCCTATATATGAGTGTATTCCACTCATTCATTGTATCATATTGATCATGATCTATGTATCAATCATCAGCTCATTGGAGTAGTGTGAATATATTTTCTCATTCTTCTATATTGAATCTCTCTTCCTTTCTTGATAAGCTTTGTTTGTACTTGCTTTAGTTATATCTCATGTGCAGGTTTCCATGAAACACTGACATGATATCAGAGCTATGCTTCTTGGAGCAAGCCAGACAAGCCAAAGAATAAGGAAAACTGGAGTTTTCGTGAGCTAAATCCGTGGCCGTACCTTTCATCATTTATTCCTCCCAAAATATTACGTTTTGGAAGAAACAGCCCACATAAAAAGTAAATCGACCCATTTTGGAAGCGGGTTTTCAACCGTTTGGAGAGATTCCTCACTGTTTTCTCATAAAGTAAGCCACAAGATAGCCTCCTGAAACTGATACGAATCTATGGTCGTACATTTCTACATTCATTGCTCCCAAAATATTACGTTTTGGAGGAAACGGCTTGTCTAGAAAGTAAATCGGCCCATTTTGGAAGTGGGTTTTCAACCATTTGGCGAGATTCTTCATCGTTTTCTCAAAAAGTAAGTCGCAAGATCATCTCCTGAAACTGATACGAATTTTCACTTAAAGTGTCCTTTCTGCCATGATTTCTTAATTTTTCACTTGCAGATTGAGAGTAAATTTTTAGGGGTTCTTAGAAACAATGGGAGAGATGGATAGGAAAAATTTTATATAATAAAACTTGGTGGTAATCCTCACACCATACAATTATTTTTATTGGAAGCCCAAGGTAGAATTCCAACCCAGAAGGAAAGGATTGTATAATTTGATGATGGCGACAAAAACAAAACCAATTCAGCGATTGAGAAGATGAGATGGGTGAACCGTAAGGATGAGGCCACATGACTACTTCTTGAGTTAATATCCATTGATTTATGGTTTCATGTTGTTGCATGCAAGACTCCAAACGAGATCTGGACCACCTTGGAAGGACTCTTTGGAAAGCAGGATGAGATGCAAGGTCATATGCTTGAGGTAGAGTTGAATACCTTAGAACCTAAAAGTTTTGATAATGTACAAGATTTTTTACTAAATTTAAATCTTTTCTATTGAGCTTGGGTGAATGTGGTATTGATAAGTCTACACAAGAGAAACAACTTATTATAACAATCTTGGCCAAGCTAGGACCAGAATACGATGTATATGTCTCCAATTTACATTATGGCAGATGTCTTTTTGGAACAAATTGGAAAATGCCTACGTTGGCTCAGTTCATTGAGTCTTTTACACAAGAGCAGCCAAAACTCATATAGATGGGCCTCATGAAATATCCCAAAGCACATGCACTCACCATGCATGATGGAAAAGGGTCGTTCAAACAAAATGGGAAGGAGGGATATTCCAAACCCTTCAACGATTCTTCAAGTTCCAGAGACTCTTCAGATTCCAAGAAGAAGAAGAAGGGAAAACAGTGCACTTGCTGCAATAAAGTGAATCATGAAGAATCCACATGCATGAAGAAATAGATCGTTCTTATGGCACAGGAACTTCAGTAGAACAACCTTGGAGACTTCATTCCTGAAGGAGCCAAGAAGAAGAAGGAAGAAGACCATGTGCCTAAGAAAGGTAATCATCATGATATGGTTGCAATTAATTCCTCATCTTATTCATGGATTATAGATTATGGTGCATCCCATCATATGGCAGCGAAAGAGGAAGTTTTCTCTTCTTTGAGTCCATGCTCAAGACCCCGTATTCTCATTGGGGATGACACTCCAGTAGCAGTAGCAGGAGAAGGGAGAGTGTAACTCCAAAATGGCAGTTTTGAGAATGTTTTACATGTTCCAAAGCTTTCCATGAATCTGCTCTTAGTTTATCAGATCACTCAAAAAGGTAAAAAGGTTGAATTTACATTAGATTCAGTTTCAGTAATTGACATGCATGAAAATTCCATCATTGCAATTGGTGAGGTGGATCACAAGGCAAGGTTGTATAAATTCACTAAGTTGTCTGATGATGACTCCTCTATTCTACTTACACATAAGGAGAATACTTTGCATGCACCTCCAGTGCAACATGCATATACTCTTGTTCTTTCATCAGTTTCAGACATCAGAGATGATTTCATACACTCAGATTTTGTACATGGAAATAAGCAGGTAGTATAGCCAGATAAGAAGCCAATGCTGAAGCTTCAGAAGATGCCCAAGAAGGTACATACCACACTTCAGGCAACAGAAAACCTTGCAGGGAATCCATTGGATTCGAGGAGGACTCGATCTCAGCCTCAAAAGCCTTCTCATGTACTTTCAACTTCAGAACCTGCGATGCCCGTGCATTGTTATATGGTTCAATCTACTGATCCACAAAACTACAATAGGGTTGTGGGAAATCCATTATGGCAAGCAGCCATGCATAAGGAGTATGACTCACTCCTAAAGAATCAGACTTCGCATATGGTTCCACTTCCACCAGAAAGGAATATTTTCAAGTGCATATGGGTCCACAGGATCAAGAGGTACAAGGCCCGACAGGTTTCCAAAGGACTTCATCAAATCCATAAATATTTATACATCTTCACGAAGACTTTCAGTGAGCAGAAGTTTCAGACTTTGTGGGATCGTCTTGCAGTGAAGAACTCAGTTGCCTAGCAGTTGTCATTTTCTTCTTTTGATACATTATCTTTTGAGGGGGGGGTTTGTTTCCATGTGGTTTTCCCTCTTTCCTCACTTCAGTGTTCATTAGTTGCATTGTACATGAGTACCTAAAATGGCCTAGTAGCAAGGACTCATTTTTTACTCCATAGTGATTTTTAGGGAGGGTGTTGGAGAAATTTCTATTTTCGACACACTGGTTCAGTGGGAGTTAACTGAATAGTTCTATTTTAGACTTTCTATTTTTACCATCACTATTATGCATGCATGCATTCCTAAGGAAAACTAATTGCTTGATTGTTTTTCTTAATTATGGAATGTTTTGCCCTATATATGAGTGTATTTTACTCATTCATTGTATCATATTGATCATGATCTATGTATCAATCATCGAATCATTGGAGTAGTGTGAATATATTTTCTCATTCTTCCATATTGAATCTATCTTCCTTTATTGATAAGCTTTGTTTGTACTTGCTTTAGCTAGATCGCCTGTGCAGGTTTCCATGAAACACTAACAGATATCCATAAAGTGCCAGAAATGGGGACATTTTTTATTAAGTATGGAAGGATGTGTTGTACCACCATTTTGCCAAGGGAAACCAATTGAACCATTGTGTCTATTTATCGGATGCAAATCAACAAAGATATCCTTATACACATTTATTCACAATCTCAGTTTTCCCATTGGATTGAGGGTGGTAAAATAACACAGTTACCAACTTAACGAGAACTCTACAAAGTTCTCGTTTTTTGGGGGTCACATTTTTTACCTTGTTTTGAAAAGTTTTGCTACCAGTAGCACCCCCACTCCCTTTTTAGGTTGTTTTTTGATATTTTAAATCTTCTTATCCATAATGTATCCACATTATTTTTTTAAACGCTTATTTTTTCATTTATTTTCAAATTGTTCTAATTTATTTTTTCAATGGTGTTTTTTTCATCTATTTTCTATTTTTTCTATTTTTTTTCAACGATGTTTTTAATCATTTTTCCATGTTTCTTTCGATGTTAAAAATGTTGTATATCATTTACTTTTTTGAAATTAAGATTTTTCATATAATTATGTCTCCTTAATAAATTTATGGTTCCATATTTTTTAAATATAGTGGAAAATATAATTTTTAATGCATTGTTTACCTTTACTTCAATACATAGAAAATAATTCTAGTTAAATAACACTATTTTTAAATATTTATCAAAATATATACATTTTAAATCCATATATAATAAAAAAAAATCTATACATTTTGGTACCTATCCATTTGAAATAACATGTCAAATAAAGCATTTCTATGGACATAATTGAACAAAACAAAAGTGAATTTTTTTAAAAAAAATTAACAATTTTTTCCATATTTTTATACATTTGAAGTAAAAAAATTACAACATTTCATGTCATTTTCCCTAGTATAGTGATTCACATATAAATAAAAGTAAAAAGAAAATAATAATAAAAAAATCATCATAAAACAACAATAGATACATATTCATTCTTATTTTAAAATATGAAAGTCAAAACATTATAGTTATAGCTCATAAAAAAATTGTAAAATTGAGCATCGTTTTCAAGGGCATCTTAGAACTAATCAACAATATCATATATCCCAAATTCATCATTCTAAATGGACACATTATCATCTTCTTGGACATCATTTTGTGCTTCCATTGTGTCATTTTGCTCTTCCATTGTGTCATTTTGCTCTTCCATTGGGTCTTTGATATCCGCAAGTTCTCCAAAGTGATCCTTTCTGATCAATCCTCCTAATGGTA
This sequence comes from Picea glauca, assembly GCA_000966675.3. Lineage (NCBI taxonomy): Eukaryota > Viridiplantae > Streptophyta > Pinopsida > Pinales > Pinaceae > Picea > Picea glauca. Next base: position 95,140 of record JZKD02S1747475.1, read on the forward strand.
CTTGAGGTTCCTTTGACATTTTTTCCACCTTTGATTCATTAAAACCTCATTTCCTCAAGCCAAATTATTTGATTTCATCTATAAGAGTTGGACTAACATTAATTCTTTGTTGAATAAAACCACATTGTAGTGGGTCACTTTCAGTGGCTATGCAATTTCTTCCTTTTTGTAAGCAACACGCTAGTGTTGTACCTAATCACCAAATACAAAATAAATAATTAAGTTAAATAATGTAAAACAACATAAATTAAAAATAATAAAGATTGAAATATGATTTCAAAATTGCTTGATCATAATTCTTACCTAAACTCGAGAACAAATCCAAAACCCAATCTCCTTCATTTGAAAATGTATCTATAAGATAATTAATTCATGCTTGTGATTTTTGATAAATGTTAACCATCTCTCCTTTCAAATCATTTTTCTCATATGTTAGATTTCTAACCACAACATTATAAACCAATAAACTACTAGGCTTCCCTCCATCCTTTACATTGACAAGAATAACATTATAAGAATTATATTGTGTCCAGGTTGCAAGATGAATATTCTCAATATCACGTGTAAATGGTTCTCTATTGGAGCTCTGAATATTAGGCTTCTTCCTGTAACATAAATAAGTGCAAATTCAATTAACTTGTGAATTAATAAAATTGATTTCTAATCTTAATCGCTAATCATACACTTTAAATATATTACCAAATAAGTTGCATCCTTGTCTTTTCTTTTCCCTTGAAGATTGATTGTACTAATCCTTGTTGTGTGTCTGAATGAAAAAACAGAAATATCCAAAATAGTTATGTTGTGACTTTCGTAAATCCCATAACCACTTTATTGAAATATTGGTAAGTATAAGGCTTAGTATCATATCCAATGTTTTGAATATTATAACCATGAGGGATATCTGCAATACCTAGGGAGTATTTTTTTTTAGGAACAATATTTGCAATTTGTTCACAATCACCTAATATTAGTTTATACTAAACAGTGTCGAGCCCATTCCAAATTCAATGATCAAGGGTGTCATCAAGTTCAATAGTTCAAACACGTCTCCTTCTTTCTCTTTCAAACTTGGTTTTTTGAACAAAAAAATTTGAAGGTTTCAGGTACTCCATCTGCATTCTTCTTTGGCATCTTTAATTAAACAAGCAAATATATATATATATATATATAACTAATAAAATATAAATTAATTAATCTACAAATGAATAATATGAATGTAATAAATCAACATACATTTTTGAATGCAACAAAAAAGTGTTTAAATACTGTTGTAGATCTTGAATCTGGATAGTTGAGCTTAACATCATCTCAACTCTCTTCAGTCAACATCTTAACCATCTCCTTTTGTATTCTCATATACACCATGTGACTAAATTATAAATAAATAAATAATGATATAATGATATATAATAATAAAATAATTAGAACATTGATACATGTTAAACTGAAAAAATTAATTTTATTTTCCTAACATAAATAAAAATAACTCAACAAACTTACTTTTTGAATTCATCACACATTTCTTCCATTGAAAATTCGCCCGAACTTACACGTGATAATACATCTATGATAAGTTTCTCATCCTTCACTCCTTGTATCGTTCTTCAAGGTGTTATGGTCATATTTTCTGGAAGATTCTTCATTTCAGGACCTGTCTTACTTGTGCTACATATTAAGGGTTTATCCTTCTTAACTCTCTGATTTTTTATGCCAATATTTTCCCATAGACTAAAGATCCCATCTATCAAATCCCATACTTGTCCAGTTCTAAATCCCAATTGAAAATAATTATCCACGGCTTTGAATACATCACTTCCTTCGGGATTTTTTTTCTTTTGCATTTTTATCATCAATTGGGAAGCCTATTTCCATACAACATTCCTTCTGAAACTTTGCATCAACATTTGATCTCTCCCCAAGACATATTTCAGAAAATCCATTATGAATAAACCTCACCCTTTGAATCAAAGTCATGGACATCTTTTACCCATTATTTGTGTTATGATCCCATGCTAATAACTTTGCTTCTAACTCTGATAAACCAGCATAAATTATGCATTTGACTATCTCAAAAAGAGGGTTATTGGGATATTCTTGCATCAATTCTCTTCTATCCTCTGCATAATGATTTCCTCCAATCACATAATATTTGTATTCAAAACATTTTGATCTATCAAATCCATCCCTGTTAGGAACTTCCATTGGGTCAACAAGAACTAGGTAATCAACCACATGTGCATATGGATTGTACCTAATCAATGCTTTCAAATTGTGAATATGCAAGTGATGTGGTTTTCTAATTTGATATTGTTCTTACCCTTCTATGGGTTTATAAAGTTACTTCACATTCAACTGAAATGCATGGCCATCATCAATTAAGTTCGTCATCCTCAATCTATTATGAATGGCATTTTGTGTTTTTTTCATAATACCATCCTCTAGATCAACACCTGGTATTATTATTCCTCTACTACCTTTGGGGATTTCATTATAATATTCAGAGATAATGATGGTTTCTTCATCATCAACAACATTTTATTTCTTCCTTTTATGATTTAAATGAGTTTCATCTAAATCAACGATTTCTTCATAATCAATAGGAATGGAATCATCCCCGGCCATCACTCTTTTGTGTTTCTCTTGTTCATTCTTCTTGGGAGAAGGAGTGATAACCTTATTGGGACTAATCTCAACAAAATATTCATTAGGAGTTTCCTCATCTTCAAATGTAACCCTTTTAAGATTTATGAATGAGGACTTTTCTTTCTTCTTTCATGTTCTTGTCTGTCTACTCTTGCAGCTTCAACCTTTGTTACTTTTTGTTTATTTTTCCTTCCTTCCTGTGCCTTATCGCTATGAAAGGCATTGATGACTTCCATGATATTTTTCTCTGTAGAGTAAATCCCCACTAAAATATGTGAAATTCGTTCAACAAAATCCTGAAAAAATAAAATATAACATTTTCGCGTTAAATAAAATTAAAAAAATCAACATGATACTAAAAATAATACAGGATACAAAAATAAAAATAAAGAAACTTACATTGTCTTTCTCAATGTCTTCAACGATAGATGCACATAATTCTGTAAAACATTTATCCATGTTATAATTTCTCAATTTCAAACAATATATAATCTTGATATAAGTCATGGCTTGTTTCACAAGTGCATAAACAATATTTGTGTCTGGCCCCAAACATATATCTTGTAACAAACCAAGTGGTTGATAATTTCCTTGCACATGTTCAATTAACTCGGCACAATACAAATATATATGTTCTCCAGTGTTTCCTTGTTTGTCTTTAACAAACCAAGAATATTCCAGTTTGTTTTCACCTTCCATGGATTTCCACTCTCTAACATTATTCATTTCCCTTGACATCTCAGGTGTTGGACCTTGAAAAAATGTGCTATCAATTTGCTGCCTAGGATTCATGGAGGTCCTGATTACATTTTTGGATGCCATTATTGCAGGTCGTGATCCAGATACATTCACAGATATTTTATTTCCTGTCATTTTATCTATATGAAAAATAACAATAAAAAAGTTAAGTCTGGGAAATGTTTACATTATATTATATTTTAAGAACATCATAGATCATAAACATTAATTTAAAAAACATCCTAGACCATAAAAATTAAACTTACAAAAAAAATAAAAAATAAAAATGACCCATGGGGTTACTGGGGTGATGTTGGGACCAAGGCTTCTTTCCCTTGAGGCCAAGCCTTAGGCATGGGACCGTGACTTGGCCACAGGCAGGAAGCCTCATGCCAGAGACCTAGGCATGCCCAAGGCTAGGCTACAAGTGGGTGGCCCTGTGGCCAAGCCCTGTGTGCACCCATGGCTTGGTTGTGGAGGGGCAGCCCTCGTGGCTAAGGCCTAGGTGCGTCAGGGGCTTGGCCGCGGGGGTTGGGGTGATGTCAGAAATCAATCTGAGTGCTCCCATAGGCCAAGTCAAGGTCTGACATGGAGGGGAATCATGCCCAATAACCACCATAGGCAAAAATTATAAAACAGTTATTAAAAAACAACAAAAACTATTAACTTTTCATAAAATGTATACCAAATTTTGGTTTTTTTTCGAGAAATCTTAAAAATTTTGTTAAAATTTCTTTGAAAAATGTCTAAAGTTTTTTGAAAAGTTGTGATTTCCTTAGAAAAAATTAGAAAACATATAAAAAAAGTTAGGGTTTTTTATAATTTTCACATGAAAAAATCTCATGTGATTAAAAAATGATCTTATAAATGTTTTTTTGGTAAATGGTAAGAATTTAAAAAATAACTAACCTCTGAAATGCTAGATTCTCCTGAAATGTCTTCTCGATGTTTCTACCTTGTAGATTGCTCCAAATTATTTAACGAATGCTACTTGATATTTAAGCAGTGTAAAAAGACAAAACAAGACTTTGTATATATAACAAAGATGATATAAATTATTATTAAGTGTATCGAAGTGGGATAAATAAAAAGAAATAAGATTGTGTACATATATACCTAAAATTAAATGGATCATATTTAAGTTTAATGAATGTGGGATAAATAAACAAACATGAAAAATATTGTAATTAACAAATAAATAACAAATTAATAGAGTAAAAGTTGTTTTTAGTTTTGAAGAGAAAATAATAGAA
>JZKD02S1747475.1:100147-113886 GCA_000966675.3 Picea glauca
AGGGAAAAGTTCATTCTGCAAGTTATAAGATTGTCATTGGGAGGGTGAGCATTTGTATCATTCTATGTGCTTAGTGAGAAGTGATGGATTCGTCAGATAAAGAAGATTTTATTTCTGAGACATCAGCAAATTGCTCACATACCTCTACTTTTGGGACTAGAAAATGTGATGGGAATGCTTGTAATGTAAACGAGGCATCGTATTTCTCATCTAGTCAGAAGCTTGATCATAGTGAAAGAAATATTATTCAACATGTTCCTCGGGAAAATCCTAAATCAGAGGACTTTGAAGGCACCAATGATAAAGAGGAGGAATATGTTGGTGATCAATCTTTTTGGCAATTTAATAATATTGAAAATAATCAAAATGTATGTCGAAGTGGAGACTTTGATCACAAGCTACCAATGACGATGATGAAAATTTTCCTCCAAGTGAGGATCTTCAAGGCACTCATGAGGATGATGAAGAATTTTTCTCAAATAGGAATTTTAAAGGTAGTGAATATTATTATGTCGATGGTGGACAATTTTTTCCAGGTGGGAAATTTAAAGGCACCAATGGTGATGATGATGTGCTTGCTCCATGCAAAGATTTTAGAGGCACTGATGACGATGTTTTTAATAATGAATACATTCTTGTTAGAGAAGAGTTTAATGGAATTGATAGTCTTAAGGGTGATAATGATTTTCCTTTAGGTGAATATTTCCATGGAAGATCCAATGACATTGCTAAGGATGGTAATCATTTTTCTAGTGATTTTGATATCCCTCTTATCAACGAGATTATCAATGAAGATGATGATGGACCTAGGAATGAAGATCATGTTCTCAATCATTCATCTGCAATAAATCAAGGTGATCGACATTCTCTTGTTCGGTCTCCTGACAATGTTTTGCTTGATATTCCTTCTAGTGATGAGGAAATTCCTTCTAGTGAGGATGATGAAATAGTGTAGACATTGCAAAGAAACATTGTGTCTAGGACCAGGACTAGACATTTTTATATCAATCCAAATAATTCTAGTTATACAAGGTCTAGGAAATAATTTCTCATTAAATCGGTTTCCATAAGTGATTTTATTTCAAGTGATTGTTGTCAAAATAATTGTTTGAAAACCATGGACTACATGTATGCCTTCAATAGAAGGAAGACATATTTGTCAATGAATAAGAGCATGCAAAATTCATATTTAATGGGATGCATGATATCCACCAAGACATGATATGATTATCGCATTGGGAATCTTTTACTTTGCAAAAATACTTTCAAAAAAATTGACTCAATTGGTAATCTTCGTTTATCAAGAATCCAAAGAAGGTTGGAAAAAGATCCTTCATTTTATTCAAAGGTACATCATGGATGAGAGAGTGGGCCATTAAAAAACATTGCATTGTCATGGATGCATGATTTCTTTTCCAAACATGGAGAGTGTATGTCAGATAGAGACACAATACATATTCTAGATAATTTCTCAATGAAGGAAATCTACAACCTGTACAAAGAATATGTTGAAGGTGTTGAAGGAAATGGTAATTTTATTACATATGCATATTTTACAATAATATGGAAGAAACAATTCAACAATGTATGTATTCCTAAAAAGTCAAGGATGGGAGTTTGCAGTACATCTGTTACTCTTAAATCAAGAAGAGATAAATTTGAAGGGGTAGAAGGAGGTATGTATTTATTCTTTTGGTTTTTTTCATTTGGATAGTTATCAACTATGAAAACATATTATCAATATTTTCAATTTATGTCATGTGTATATTCCATAGTCAAAGCACTTCAAGAACATCAAAATCAACAATCAAGTGAAAGGAAAAAGTTGAACAAACATCGGAAGAAGTGTTATGATGCTCCAAACAAATATTTAGGTATGATAATTTATGGCATGGACCATAGGAAAACACTTCTACCACATTTCGTTTGTACACCAAAAAATTTACAAGAAGAGAATTTCATTCAATTTCACTTGGTTGGTTGTATGGTTTTTAATGGAAAAATGTGTCCAATGGTTTACTTCACAGCTCCAAATATTCATAATGATGCAAACTTGACCATCACCATAATTCATCATGTGCTCACTCATTGGTCTAGCAATCTTCCTCAAGTTCTATATCTACAGTTAGACAACACTAATCGTGAAAACAAAAATCAAATTGTGTTTGGATATCTAAGCATGCTTATTCAACTGGGAATCTTTCAAAAGGTGAAAGTTGGTTTCCTTCTTGTTGGACACACTCATGATCATATTGATCAAATGTTTAGTCTTTTTTTAGTAAAATTGAAGAGGAAAAATGATGGAATCCTATCATCATTAATTGAATGTATTAAAGAAATCATACATTCCAAAGCTTGTTTTTCACGTATTAGAAGAAACGGTTGACATGTGAAGATTTATTCAGGGATCACATGGTGACTAAAAATGTATTGAGAAGCTTAATGACATTAGCTTCCAACATCAATTTTGTTTCAAAAACATTGATGGGAAAACACTTGTATGGGGAAAGCAGTATTCAACTACTTCGGAATGGGGGCCTTCATCAGGTTTAACATTTTTGAAGTTCATTCCAGATCGCCCAATATTTGCATCAAAGTTATTTTTATTACAATCAGTTGTTGAAATACATAATGCACAAAGGCATAATAGAGATGTATATTATTCTAAATGCCTGGAAGAAATAAAAAAAAGTCCATTAAAGATACATATGAGTACTTTGATGTTGTTGATTTTGTTTGGTGGGAGTATTTTTTCAATGGTCAAAGTGACATAATTTCAAGCTCAACAAATGAAGATACATTTTTGAAGACTCCATTTCATTGGCCACAAAATATTTCAAATGAATTTGAAGAAAGAAACATTACTGAACAACAAGAATCTCAAGGTGTTATTGAAATTACATAAGCAGGGGAAAGAGAAATGTATATTGGTTCTTGAAGATCACGTGCACAATGAGAATCCATGGAAGACCTTTACAGGGGTTCAGTGCATGATATTAAGGTGGGTAGCATGATTGTAGTCTTAGCGACCAAAGATCCACATGATTATCCATTCTGGATTGCAAAGATTATAAATATTGACAAAGAAAATGAATATGTTGTAGCAATTGAAGTGCATTGGCATGCAACATATACACACCCATTCAATGGTGTGTACAAGATAGATATGGTGGTTGAGAAACATGTCAATAGAAAGAGAAAATGAAAGGGTCAAAATACAACTCGTCGTTGCACTAGCCTCTTAAAATTAGAGGATATTGACATACTTATTTATGACTTCAATTTGAAAAAGAGAGGAACTATTCGCTCCATGACAACAGAGATTATCAAGAGATTGTTTCCACAAGAAATAACTGCAAGATGGGAGATTGTTGCACCTAGTTGTAGATCTAAAATGATTTTGACATCTGAAATGTTGGACATGCATGTAGACTAAGATAGTGCATTCATCGTCAATAGAGAATAGTATAGATCATCTACTTCTTCATCCAATCATTCACCTGAAGACAATGTAGACTTTGATGATATTTGAAAATCCATGAGTCAATATAAATAAGTGTATGAAATATTTTTTGTATTTTTTACCCATATGATGTTTGTATGGTAACTAGAAATGAGCATTTAACTTACATATGATCTTACACAAAGTTATGAATCATTTCTACATTTTATGAATTATATGTTTTGATTATGGAGAATATAATAAAATTTATTAGCTCATATGTTTTGAATATGGACAATGTAACAATAATTTTAAGAAATAATTTATTTTTCATTCAATGTAACTTGCATTTAATTTTTGTATCAAAAGTTAAAAAATATTAAAAAGTGATGTTGAATTTTTAAAGTATATGGTGATATTTTCATGGCATTATGTATTATCTTGTACTTGGAGTGATAAACTAAGATTTAAAAGTAAGCATTTAAGGGTTGATTTTATGATTTTGTTTATAGTAGTGATGATTTCTTTTACCGCTTTAAAAAAATGTCATTTTAATACCCCAATTTTTGCATGGGTGCTACTAGTAGCAATACTTTTCAATTTGATGGTTGATTTTGAGGCTTTGATTTTAATGGTACCAACTGTTAAGAATCAGATTTCAAATTATCTATAATTTTAACATTTTGAAAAAACATTTTGTTTTAAGTAACACCATTTTTTATTTAGGTGTTGATTTAAGGTTTTTCTAAGCTATTGTATGATTTTTGAAAGCCATGTTTGAAAAATGTTGTAATTTTAACCCCGTTAGAAAAAATGGTGCCACCAGTAGCACCACTTCTTGATTTGGGGGTTGATTTTCATGTTTTTTATGCAAAAATATGGGTTTTAAAGGCTAGAGTTCTCATTTTGAGGTCACGGTTCTTGTTAAGTCGGTAACTGTGTTAAATGAGCTATGGGCCAATTGAGTACCCAAACAAGAAAATAATTCAATCTAAAAAATTCCAATGAAAATTGGATCTCTATCACTTACAATATTCTTGGGGACTCCATGTATCTTTTGATATGTTTCCATGAATGTTGTGGTTATCGTACTTGCTTTAAAAGTATGAGTAAGAGAGAAAAAAATGGGCATACTTTGTCAGTTGATCCACTACTACCATGATGACAATCTTTCCATCAGATTTGGGTAACCCTGTAATAAAATCCATTGAAACATCTTCCCAACGTTGACTTGGTATAGCTAATGATTGTAGGAGACCAAGAGTCTTGATTGTCACTCCCTTATTCTATTGGAATACCAAACATTCAAACACAAACTTTTGAACATCAGTTTTAAGACCTTCCCTGAAAAAATCCTTCTATTGTACTTTCTTTAAAAGTATGAGTAAGAGAGAAAAAATTGGCATACTTTGTCAGTCGATCCACTACTACCATGATGACAATCTTTCCTTCAAATTTGGGTAAACCTATAATAAAATCCATTGAAACTTAGATTCCCAGTGTTGAATTGGTATAAATAATGGTTGTAGGAGACCAAGAGTCTTGATTGTGACTCCCTTATTCAGTTGGAATACCAAACATTCAAACACAAACTTTTGAACATCAGTGTTAAGACCTTCCCAGAAAAAAATCCTTCTTGATCCTGTGGTATGTTTTCAAGAATCCTGAATGTCCTCCTATAGGAGAAGTGTGCAATTCCATAAGGACCTTCTGTTTGAATTGGGAATTCTTACATAAATATAAGCGATCATGATGCCATAGTGTTGATGGGTTAGAATGACCCATTCAAGCAGGTAAGGGAGAACACCCGATGGCATGTCCTAATTAGACCCACTCTCATTTGGAATAGCCTTTCCGATCAGATTTTGGCCTAGTTACCAATCTAACTAAATTACTATCTAAATATGAATATGAGAACTGAAGGTTCCCAGATGATTTAAAACTCTAAAGAACTGATTCTAAACTAAAATGATTAGATACAGTCTTAATATGCACTTATATTATATTCTACTCTATTCTATCCTAATAAAGAGCAAACTAAAATATAAGTGTAGTTAAATATTTGTGCTACTTACACCAAAATAATTTGTGGGAAAGAACATTAAGACTTAACAATACAATGAGTTGGAAACAAACAGTTGATCCACTAGCCAATTACATTATCACGACACTTATATTTGAGAATCATGGCGACTGTAAATATGTCAAACACTAGTGAAGAAATAGTTCATACAACTAGACTTAACACATTACATAAAATAACATGCATAAAAAAGAAAAATCTCATTCATACATATTCGCACCAAGATCCTCAAAATGTCTCTAGTTCGAATTAAACATACAGTAATAATATTGTTCAACTATATCCCAAAACCAAAATCTCTTTTCATGGGCAGTGTTCCTCTTTTATAACTTCAAAGTGACCAGTTACATTCTTGTGGCTCCATCATGAGCCTGAAGCAGATTTCCAAATTGACTCTTCATATTTCTCATCAAAATAAAATTACAAAACAGAAGGCACGAGACATCTGGAGCAGTTACAAAAATTATGTCATCATGAGTTGCTCTGCCCTTACATCTAGTCTTGATATTCTTCCCAAAGGGAATAATCTGTCATTATGTTCTCTAGCTTGTTTGATTGCATTTTTTCAATGACTAGTTCCCCATCACACACCTTAGTGGACACTTCTTGTTGAAACTCTTGTGCGGTGCATTTCACAAAGTGTCGGGTCATTCTAATGAGCCTGGAAAGCTTCAACAGGTGTTCTTCAAGGAATTATTTTTTCACTTGAGTTAAATTCTCAATGTTTACCTTACTAATTCCCATGCGTTCATCCACTTCAGCTAGCCTCACTATGGCAGGTGTTGCCTCATCGATGGGGGGCATCAATTGCATTTTGAATTCTTCCATGAGATCATTTGAGCTACTCCACAACTTTTGGCAGGCGTTAGTTGTTGCTTCTTGGACACTATGAATATCTTTCAAGAAAGGTTTCCAAGTGTCGAAGAAAACATGATGCTTGAGTTTCTCCTTCCTAGTATACATTGGTGATGTAGTCGGGGGTGTTTCATACAATTCTTGCCATTTGAGAATTTGATCGAAGGCATTATTTGCCTCCTGATATTTTCCTTGAATTTCAATTATTTTGTCCTACAGCATTAATTGATCACTTCGATCAACCTGTATACCACTGAGTAGACATAAGAATTATTTTTGCTCGAATTTGAGTTTCTCATTTAGCTCCAATGCCTTCACTTTAACAGTTTCCACAACCAAAATTGAGGTCTTTCTCTCTTCTAGAGCCTTTTCGAGTTTTTTCTTTTCTTGTACTAAACCGAGTATCTAGAAAATTTGTTGCTCCATGAATCCCTTAGATTGAGTTAATTTGGCTTGCATCTTGGCAACTTCTCCAGTGTGTTCCTTTTTTGGTTTCTCTATCTCATCACCAAATTCGAGTTTCACACATACTAATTCTCTAACGTGGGTGTCCCGTTGGATCTGTGCCCTTGTTTCATACCCTGCATTCATCTCATCCTTTTGCATTTGCAATGTTGTATTCAAATTTTCTATGGTGAGGGTTTCATCCACCCATGTGGCAACTTTGAATTCCCCAGTGAGCTTGTCCTTCACATACTTCAATTCTGCCTCCAATTCTGTAATCATGTTTGGGGTTTTTCTTAAGGCGTTTGTTACCTCGAGAACAAATGACATATTCAATCCTACAAAGGCATGGAGGGTAAGAGCCTCTTGAACAACATTATCTTCTCAGTCATGCCCAGCTTTCCACTCTAAAATTCTTTATGTAGATGATCTAGACTTGGTGGATTCTCTCCTTTTTCTCTTGTTTGATCTCTTCTCAATGATTTTTGTTCTATAACATTAATAATAATCTCAAATGGCCACTACAGTGCCTTCAAAATTCAGAACATGCGAAGAGAAGGTAGAATCGCCTAGGATGGCATTTAGGGGACTGTATTCCTAAGGTGGAATGCTCACAATACCCAGATTGGGCATAGATGGACTGCTTTGGTTCTTGGTCAACTCTTATGATTTTTTTTTGTTTCAATTGTTCTGTTGCTTTCCTCTTAGCTTCGGCCTCTTCAGCTAATCATTTTGCCTCTACCTCATCATCCAGCTCTCTAGCTTCTTCCTCATCAGCCAGTCTCTTAGCTTCTTCTTCAGCTTTCTTCTTTTGGAAGGCTTCATGCTCTGCTTTGATTTCATTTTCCCTTCTGATTATTTCCTCTTCGACTAGTTTTTTTCTGGTACTCTTCCTCGGCTTGTAGTGCTTTTTGCTCTAACTTTTTTTCCTTCTTGTTTTTTTCTTATTCTTTGGTGTTCAATTTGTCTTTCTCTTCTTGCAACAGACTTTGAAAATTTTCAATTTTAATCCATTTCATTGCTTCCTGCTCTGATTCTAGATCTTGCTTGACAACATCATTAGGTATTTTATGTAAAACTTCTTCATAGAAAAGAATCCCTTTGAGTTTGTCTTCCTCAAAATCAACTACATGTATGTTAGGATGGGTGAGACCTACAGATCTGACATGACCAACAATAATTTCATGTGAGCCGTGACCTTTTGTCCCTCCAAGGCATAGCCATATATCCTGTAGGGATTCTACCTCCTTTCTAGAATGCATACCATTGGAAATGGTGTAATTCCCTATGTGGATAGGAAACATAGGCCAGAGTTTTTTGCTACTATTCATGAGAAGGGAGGTGACCCATGTTCTTGTGGTTTGATAGGTGATTTCTCTCATTAGGAGATAGTCTGGGACAAATAAAGGAAAAATATGTGGGGCTCCAGTGGAACCATACACTCTAATGTATGAGTAGTGTTTTCCCAAGTACCATTCTACTACCCCTTTCATTCTGGTTTGGGCTTCGATGCAAATTTTATGCCTAGAAAAACCAAAAAGTACACTATAGAGAGGGGCAAGGAAGTAGTTACAGATGTCATGAAAATATTTTTTGTAATTTATGCTCCATAATTCAGAGTAATACATATGTACAAGGGGTTGGTCTCGGTCCCAGTTCCACCCTAGATCAATAAATTGTACAAAGGAACAGATGGCATCAATCAGGTAGGATAACATTTAAAAATAGGGCTTCCTCATACCTGGAATATTTTTCATGTGTAGGCATATGTTGAAAGCCAAGATATATGCCTAATTGAACACATGTCCCATTTTAATGATGGTATGGGGCAATGATAGATAATCTATTTGAAAGTGTGAGTTTTTTTCCACACCATACAATTGATTCAGCATAGCGACCAACATTTTGTATGGTGCTTTGAATTCTTGTGTGGGGACCAACTTTTGTCCCTGCTTGAGTGTATTGTCTTCATCCACCCACTAGTGTTTCATCAATTTAGTTGGGCCTTTGTTTCTTTGAGAGAAACCCTTTAAGAAAGGCTCAATGAGATTGTGCGCAGTTGTGGGAAAGTAATATCTTGTGTTGATATCTTTAGGCCTTAGGGATGCTACTCGCCTCCCCTGTTTTCTTAAGATGGTTGCAGTATTTGGGTCGAACTACTTAAAACACCATTGGACTGCTTCATTGTAAGGAAAAAGTGGTGGTCAAGCAATAACAAGATGAATGTCGCTTTTCTATATGTTCTGATATATCTCCAGGTTTTCATCTTCTGGAGGAAAATATCCAGTATTAAAAATCCTGTAGATCTTGTCGTATCTGAAGCTTTGGTCTTCGCCAGTGTGATGGGTAGTTTCTATTACCAGAACCTCTTCTTGGCGAGAAGAAGCTTCAGGTGTAGAGACTGATTGAAAGTAGACAAATCCCTTGGGTCTCCTAATATTATGGCTTTCCATAGTGAAATGTTGTCTGTGTCCTATATCACCAGAGTCAAAACATGAATTAATCCCTAGAGAATAATGAAGCAACTATAAGGAGACAAATAATGTTAGAAAAATGTAGCACTTACAATTTAGTCGAAACAGACAATTTCAGAATAATATAGAGCTAATCAGAGTGAGGCAGAGTGTTTTACCAGCTTACGGATGAAGATAGAGTGAAAAGTGAGGGTTTAGGGTATGTTCATATGTATAAAATCACTCTAAATGTGTAATAAATCCTCGGTGTACGAGGATTATTTCAAAATCCAAGCGTGATCTCCACCATTAATGTGATTTAAGAGGGAAGATTGTCCAAATATGCATATTGTGGTCAAAGCAGAGGCTTAAATTCGAAAAATGGTTGTTGGAGTCTCTTCGATTGGACTTGGGAAAGTTCATGGGTTATTTTCACTCCAAAGGAAAGGGATCAAACAATATTCCTTATCCTACCTATATTTCCATGCCGACATAGCAGCAGCATGGTCGTGGTGATATGTGGGGTCGGTTAGAGTCATCTCCTTGGAGATCATCGACAATCAAGTTGAGGTACACTCTGATGGGAAGGTATCAAAGGTATATTCTCTTTTACCTGGGTTTGAGTGTCGACCGTGAAGACTTGAAATGGTTTCAAGGTATATTGTCATACTTTATGATTCAGAGTCCATCAGACCCCAGAGATATCAGAACCCCGAAGAAGGAGGTATCAAAGTGATATTCCACTTTTAACCTGGATTTGCATGTCGACATCGAAAAATTGCTAATACTTAAACATTCATCGTCGAATTTTATAATTCAGAGTTCAAAACAAACTTGAAATGTTAGGAACCCAACGGAGGTAGCATCGAAATTATATTCTCTTTTATCTAAAAGTGTGTCATCCCAAAAGCAAAGGAGAAGGCTAGTTGTGAAAGGTTCATTAAAGGGTTGATGGTTGATGTGTCGACCTGGCGGCTTTAGTACTTGATTGTTTACCTCAGACTAGCAATTAGTTTCCATGTAGCATACTAAATAACACATGGTATTCCTAGTCTATCAGAGTAAATGAATCAGATTTGAAACTTATTCATGAGGAGAAATACTCTGACGTAGATGATTCTGACGGAATCCTTTTCCGATTTGGCAATCGGAAAGGCTTTTGTCGAAATATGATCAATGTAGAAGAAACTTTTTGACCCCGATTCAGACTTAGGTGAAAAGGTGCAATTGTGAAGTTCCCAGAGCATATTAAGTTGGAGACATGTTTTGTGTGCCTGCAGCAAGTGGAGGAAATGATAGATTTCTGAGAAGGAGTGTTGATTGACGTAGAAAGGAGGCTATCGTTGATTGCAATCTACAGATGGAAATGAAAGGAAAGAATCATATATTGTATAAGTAGTAGGGACTACTTCTCCATGCCAACACCTTTTCAATAAAATAGAAATATAGTACCTTGTAAAAAAAATTAGAATAGGGGAACCCATTTTTTAAATAAAAAATGGGTTGTTGTGGGAGGGCCACAACATTACGTTTTCCTTTTTTGTAGATAATTTCAAATTCATAATCCAACATATTTGTAACCCATTTTTGTTGATCTTATAAAGATAAGCATTGCTCCAAGAAGTACTTCAAACTATCATGATCCATTTTTACTTTGAAGTGTCTTTCTAATAAGTAGGGGTGTCATTTTTGAATTGCATGTAGTATGGCCAACATTTTTTTTTTATGAATGGGTTTGACTAAGTTTTTTCCTTTAAGTTGGATGCTTTCAAAGGCAAGGGGCCTTCCTTCTTGCATTAAAATTGCACCAATTCCATGGCATGAGGCATCACACTCCATAATAAATGTTTTTGCAAAGGCAGGTGTGGCCAGGATGAGAGTTATACACTTAGCCTCCTTAATTTTTTCAAAATCTTTGGTTTCTTCTCCAATCCAATAAAATGCTTCCTTATTTAATAATGTTGTTGTAGGTTCTCCTATTTGACCATAGTTCTTGACAAACTTGCGGAAATAGCCTGTCAAACTTAAGAATCCTCTAAGTTTCTTCAAGGTTTTGGGAATTAGCCATTTCCTCATAGATTTAATTTTGTTAGAATCCACTTTCACACCTTCATGGCATACAATATGACACAAATATTCCACTTATTGAACCCTAAAGGAACACTTGGAAGGATTCACATAAATTTGTTCCTCTTCCTATAGTTGTAATACTCTATCAACATGTTCTACATTTTCTAAGGAAGAGCTTGAAAATACAATTCATCAAGATTTGAATTGTTGAAGGTGCATTAGTAAGTCCAAATGGCATAACCAAAAACTCATAATGACCTTCATATGTTCTAAAAGTTGTTTTAGGAATGTCTTCCTACCTCATTCTGATTTGATGATATCGTGGACGAAGATCCGGCTTAGTAAAGAATTTTTCTCCATGTAATTCATCTAATAATTCATCAATGATAGGAATAGAAAAATTATCTTTGATAGTCATTTTATTTATTTGTCTATAATCTCAACACATATTCCATGAACCATCCTTTTTTGTAACCAACATCACTGGTGAAGAGAAAGAACTTTGGCTAGGTTGAATGATGACAGCCTCAAACATTTATTGGATCATGCACTCAATCTCACTCTTCTGTGTATATGGATACATGTAAGGCCTAATGTTAGGTGGTGCACTTCCTAGTTGCAAATTAATAGCATGGGAATGATCTCAAGCAAGTGCAATACCCTAAGGCATTTCACCAAATACCTTGGAATGATTATTGATAAGTTTTTGGAGATCTAGTGGAGCATAGGATATAGATGTTTGAACATCAAGTTAGCACAATTGTGCAATTGCACCCTGGTGTCCCTTTTTGAGTAATTTTTTCATGTTATTAGAGATTATCACTTTAGACGATTTCCCTTGGATACATCTAAGCTCAATTTCCTTTCCATCTAAGGAAAATTTCATGAAAAGATCTTGAAAATTAAGGGGCGGTGTTCCCAATGATTGTAACCATTGGACCCCTAATACAACATCATCACTATCCATTTGCATTTAAATCACGCTGCTATCCAAAAAATTCTCCCCCGTGTTGAGCTTAATATTATGGCATTTCCTTGAACAATTTATGGTACCTCCATCTACAATCATTACTTGAAAATCTGGTGCAGGATATACAAAGCAATTGAGATTTTTTACTAATTTGTAATTGACGAAATTATGGGTACTACTGGAATCAATCAATATTGTTACCTTTTTCTTTTTGATGTATCGTTGTATCTTGATGGTTTGTGGGGTACCGATGTTATCCAATGCATGACAAGATATTGTTGGAGTAGTCTCTTCTAGATCTGGATCTTGTGGTGGTTCTAATTCTTAATATTCTTCCTCTTCACATTTTGTGTAGAATAATTTCTTATCACTGCATTTATTCCCCTTACTGTACTTGTTGTCACAGTTGAAACATGGTCCCTTTTCTCTTATTTCATCCATTTTTTGAGGTGTCAACCTTGTCGGTTGACGTACAGTTGTCTTATGAACCCCAAGATGATCTTTGCTTCTTGTATATGCTCCACTGGTAGACTTGTGTGTAGCCTTATTCTTGGCTTGAATATGACAAGAATGTTGCATAGCTTCCATAATATTTGTAGGATGTCTTAAGAAAAGTTCATGTTTAATGTCCTCTTTTAATCCACCCATGTAAGCTTGCAACAGTTGTTCATTTCTTATTTCATCCACCGTTGTGGCCAATACCTGAAATTATGAATTATAATCTTCAATATCACCTAAGTGCTTGATTCTTGTCAATCGACTGAAGTATTCATGTTCCCACACCTTCCCATATTGTGCTTTTAAGTCTCTTGTAAATAAACCCCAAGTATAATGATAAAGAGGGGGCTTCCTTTTAACTACCCATTGATACCATTGATATGGTTTTATCTCAAAGTTCAAGGTTGTTATGTGAATCCTTTTCTGATCATCCATAATAGTATGTAGTTCAAAATATTGCTCTATTTGGTTCACCGAGGTAAAGACCTATGTTCCATGAAACTTCTTTAATTATATCTTGGGAAAGTTTAATTTAGGACCCCCACCGTAATTAACTCCACTATTAGAGTTAAATCCACTAGAAAATGGTTTATTATCGGTAGGTTGTTCAACTGGAATACTACCTTTATTTTCCTGAATTTCTTGCATTTTGATATTTCCTTTAGAGATTATCTCATCTAGAACATGAACAATCATAGAAGACATGGAATTTTGCAATTCTTTCATGGATTTTTGTATTTATTCTTTAATGTCATTCTTATTTTCATCCATATTCTTATCCATCTTTTTTACCTTTTCATCCATATTTATTTTCATAGTTTCATCCATCTTATGTTCCATTTGTTCACTATTTTCAGTGATCCTCTTTTCCATATGGAAATAAATGTCATTGATTTCATCTCGAGTCATGGTTGAGCTCTCTGG
>JZKD02S1747486.1:10472-20572 GCA_000966675.3 Picea glauca
GATGTTATGTTGTCATCTTCATTCATCTTCATGTTACAGAGCTCATTCTTCAGGCTCATAACTTGTCCAATGTTTCTGACTGAGAAGACCTTTGTTAGGGCATCGTACATCTTCTTCGATGAGTTGATATGGGAGATGTAGGGTATCAAGTGGTATTTTATGGAATCCACTATGATACTCATGGCATTGATGTCAACATCTTTGAACTTCTCCATAGCTGCAACACTCTGCGATTCCTTCTCTTCTCCTTCTTCAAACTCTTGCTTCACGATCTTTCCTTTCACAATATCCAGAACTTTATTCTTAGCAAGGATGAGGTCAATCCTTGTCTTCCATGCTCTGAAGTTAGAGGCTCCAAATAACTTGTTCTCAGACTTCATAGAGTTCGTCATGGCTTGCTTGACTTGGTCAAACCCTAGATTTGACCAGAAATCCAAACTTCACGTCTTGGCCTTCTGAGAGTACCAAGAGATGCAGTGGGCTAGGGCACACTGATCTATCTAGAGAATAGGTCAATCCATTCACTTAAGCTGCCTCAACAAGAGGTTTAGGGTTTCTACAACTGCTTTTGCTAGTAACCCTAGTTGTAGTGCTTTTGGAAGCTACTCCTGCTAGTAACCCTAGCAGCAGTTCCTCAACGAGATGAATATCTAGCAGCTATGTTTCCTTCCAGCGTTTTAGGCTGACTGAAGGGGTGTGGGCCCATAACCTGTTAGAATATAGAAGATGTTGTGCTCGTTTTACCATTGACAATACCCTCGTCACCCAGCCATAGGCCAAAGCCTCCCTCCGAGCACCTTAACCTTGACTGAGAATTCCTCCGGAAGCAAACCCTAGGCTAGATAGCCAAACAAATGGTAGCGCACCTTTCCCCAAGGATAGCGCATCACAAAAAGCTAATCAGATAGTCCAAACCCTCGCCAATAGATAGTCCAAGCCAACATTGAAAACTTGCTGCTACTGCAGCTGCACCAGTAGCTCTCCTCCAAACCTATGCACAAGACTGCAACTGCAGTGCACACCAAACTGGGAACTGCAATTCTGAGATGCTACAAATGAGAACTGGTGCCCTGTATTTATAGTAGTCCTGCCATTTTTGCTGGGGTCAACTTCTCCTTCTGGATATGTGTCTGTTCAATATATTATTATTATTTCTAGCCAACTTCTTCTCTTGGAGGCTAATAGCCTAATATAAATTATCTTCTTGGGCAGACAAAGCTTCTAGGCTTATTAGCCAACTCATTAGGGTTTCTCTTGCTTCCCAGAGTCTTCTATTCTTGTCAGGTTCACACGTGGAGGTAAATACCTCCCGTAGCTACCATAATATTAGCAGTACAAACCTGAGACCTAACATCAATTGAAATATTGTGTTACAATTCTTTTAAATCCAACAAAACATAGGGCTAATGTAATTAAGTGGAAAAGGTAGCTCCAACTATGGGTATGGTTGAATCTCCTTGTTTACCATGATCAAAGGACACAAATAACCATAGGAAAAAAATAACCCATATGCATTAAGGTTGGTCTTCTTTCCTAATAACATCCTCCCAAAGGTTGATTATGCAGTTTTTCTAAGTGATCATTCTTCTTCCATACTTCATCCTTAGCTTCCTTATATTCAAGTGCCAAAGAAAAATCCAGGATTTCCTAACTACTCTAGTCTTCATCCAACTTGCTCACATATTCATTCTTGGGTTGATTAGGGTCTTCAACATGATATATTCTGTAATTTTCCCTATCCAACTTCACAAAAGTGCCATCATGATGGGGATAGTAGAATATGAAAGGTTCATTTTCAAGGATCCTCCTAAATGAGCAGTGAAATTCCTCGACAAAAGCATCCCCCAAGAGTTTGGGATACCAACAACAACATTTATCATAACCGCGACATCCATGTATATATTCAATTTTACAACCAAATTATTTATCACACCAAGCACTTCTACCTCTCTCCTATCCATGGCACAAATGTTTTGTTATGGTCTTGTTACTTTCAAGACTAGTTGTTGCATTGTTTTCAAAGGCATGGCATTGGTTGATGCCCCAAAGTCCAACAAACAATTTTGCAATAACAAATTGTTCTCTTGCATAGATATGTAAAATGACTTGCATCCTCCATTCAATCCTCCTTTTCCCACAATTTTCAAGATTACAGGTGTATTTCCAGAGAACTCTTCCTTTCCTTCAACTAATCCAAAAAATTGTTTTTTTTTCTTTCTTTGTGATGGTATCTTCGCAAACTCCAAGAAAGGGATAGAGATATGGGATTTGGAAAAGCAGGATTTCAAATCAATATTGATATCTTCACAAGTATCTTTTGACATGTACTAAACATCACTTGAAGTCTTTGTTGGTTTAATTCATTGTTCTCTTTGTAACATCACTTGGGGTTGCAGATCTTGGGCCATTTGAGGTTGTGGAATAGGAGCACTTGGTTGGGTTGGAGGCTCTTGGGGTTGAGGTTGAACTTGTTTATCCCTTTGTTGATAAGTGACCCAGTCCTTTTCTAGGATTATCCTCTTTATTTCTTCTTGAAGGGGTTTAGGGGCTTGAGCTCTAGAAATATTGGATTGATCAAGGTTCCTTTCCTTTTCCCATTTAACTTGTTCATTAGGAGAGTTGGAGAAAACATTAATATCATTGAAAAAATCACCGACATAGTTGATAGAGTTTCTTGTCCCATCATTGTAACTCTCACTTGCTAATCTAATAGCTTCCTTGGCAACTAAACAAGTGTCTTGTTTATGCAACAAATGACAAGGTTTACACCATGGAAAATGATCTTCTTCTACCGCATTGTTTTCCTCTAAGGGGTTGGGAACCTTTTACAATCTACAATATATTTTGCAACATTTTGAAGTATAATTTTTCCAAACATGCCATAATGACAAATTGGTGCCTTAAATGGGTCCAATGATCTTCTGAAACTATTGAATGTTGCCTCTTTTTTTATCACTGTAAAAGGATTTCTTAGTTGCCTAAAATTGTAGAAAATAAGGTGCATATGTGATGATAATATAGATGTTATTTTGGCTATGTTTTGTAGTTTCTTTCTCCATATATTCCCTAGAAACAAATCGATGCTTAATATGTGCCAACGACCTTACAAAACTGCAAACATATTTCAATTCATTTTTACTACATGAGAGAATTGTAAGAAGAGGAGTAAATCAAAATGTAGTTTTGTAAGACACTAGAGAAAATTGTGGACATTTATTGGAGTATACATTTATGGAAAGGATTGATGTAGGAAAACAAAATTTTAGCCACAATTTTGATAGGTGATGATTGATCCAGATGGATATCGGTGGCCACCCACCTTTTCCAACTAGCTCAAAACAGTTTTCTGACAATTTTGGCAATTTACTATTTTTAGAAGTTTTAACTTCCAGGGCCATTTTGAGGGCCTAAATGAATCTCATTGACGATACCTTTCGAACAAGCTATCATATGCCTAGAACGGACATCATATGAAAAAGTTATGACCCCGAGAAGTTGATGTACTAACTTACCCAAACGGGGCCCACGTGACTTTTGGCGCTTCATCTCCTAGGGTTGGGTTTTTGGATGTCTAGGGTTTTGGGCATTCTTTATTATTGTAAAAAGGCCTTCAGAGCCTCATTGTAACCTTCTTCTTACGAATGTGCGCTACCGTCACATCTTTTCTCAGAGATAAGCCACCACCATTCCAACAAACTTGTTTCTGCTACATTTTACAGTTTCAACTTATTTCGTTATTGAATAGAAAACCAGTTTTACTGTATATCTATTATTTTTTGTTAAGAACCTATTAATAATTTGTATTCATTTTGTTCTTATCATAAAATCTGGATCAATGATAGGGTAGATTGTTGACTAAGAAAACAATTGTTGAGAAAGAAAAGCATCTTAACGAACTAGATTGAGTCAAACTTGATAGAAGTAAACCACACATAGCATACCCTATGTTATATAAAAATGATTGATTTCGATTAGATCATCATATAATTTGTCATCTATTTTGGTACTTTTCGGGTGGAAAAATTGGAGTTGTTGACTTGTAGGTCCCATTTTAGGGGCATGTCTCACTTTGAAGACTTGTGGTCTAGAACCTTTCAAAGCCTATTTGAGGCCATAGATGACTTTTTTTGGGTTCAAAACTTTGCAAGAATAAGTCCAACCTCTTGACACTATTTCAAAATTCGATATCTTTCCAACGACATGAAAATCACCTCAATTGGAGTTCATATGTGGAAGTTATCCCTCCTGCAAGTTGACCTATCTCGTTGATCACCATGATATTGAGTGGATTTCACGTCATCTTCCATTAGTCATACATGTCAAGTGACTCACATGTGGTATTTAAAGATTATTCTAGAGGGTCCAAAACCCTAATAATAATTAGGGGATGAGGCATGTGAAAACCCTAACCCTAACCCTAGATGGCTATCAGGATATGTTAAACAATGGGTCACTAGGAAAGGTAGGTGTTACATTCTTATTGTATTGAGTAGTGTTCCATATGAGATCATATTACTGAGAGTGGGATAATAAGGGAGATCAAAGGGAGAAGGAGATCCTATAAAAACCATAGTGTCCATAGTGTCCATGGCATCTCCATAGTGAGTGTCCCGTTATTTGTACTTGCATTTCACAATGGAGAANGCCCCAAAGTCCAACAAACAATTTTGCAATAACAAATTGTTCTCTTGCATAGATATGTAAAATGACTTGCATCCTCCATTCAATCCTCCTTTTCCCACAATTTTCAAGATTACAGGTGTATTTCCAGAGAACTCTTCCTTTCCTTCAACTAATCCAAAAAATTGTTTTTTTTTCTTTCTTTGTGATGGTATCTTCGCAAACTCCAAGAAAGGGATAGAGATATGGGATTTGGAAAAGCAGGATTTCAAATCAATATTGATATCTTCACAAGTATCTTTTGACATGTACTAAACATCACTTGAAGTCTTTGTTGGTTTAATTCATTGTTCTCTTTGTAACATCACTTGGGGTTGCAGATCTTGGGCCATTTGAGGTTGTGGAATAGGAGCACTTGGTTGGGTTGGAGGCTCTTGGGGTTGAGGTTGAACTTGTTTATCCCTTTGTTGATAAGTGACCCAGTCCTTTTCTAGGATTATCCTCTTTATTTCTTCTTGAAGGGGTTTAGGGGCTTGAGCTCTAGAAATATTGGATTGATCAAGGTTCCTTTCCTTTTCCCATTTAACTTGTTCATTAGGAGAGTTGGAGAAAACATTAATATCATTGAAAAAATCACCGACATAGTTGATAGAGTTTCTTGTCCCATCATTGTAACTCTCACTTGCTAATCTAATAGCTTCCTTGGCAACTAAACAAGTGTCTTGTTTATGCAACAAATGACAAGGTTTACACCATGGAAAATGATCTTCTTCTACCGCATTGTTTTCCTCTAAGGGGTTGGGAACCTTTTACAATCTACAATATATTTTGCAACATTTTGAAGTATAATTTTTCCAAACATGCCATAATGACAAATTGGTGCCTTAAATGGGTCCAATGATCTTCTGAAACTATTGAATGTTGCCTCTTTTTTTATCACTGTAAAAGGATTTCTTAGTTGCCTAAAATTGTAGAAAATAAGGTGCATATGTGATGATAATATAGATGTTATTTTGGCTATGTTTTGTAGTTTCTTTCTCCATATATTCCCTAGAAACAAATCGATGCTTAATATGTGCCAACGACCTTACAAAACTGCAAACATATTTCAATTCATTTTTACTACATGAGAGAATTGTAAGAAGAGGAGTAAATCAAAATGTAGTTTTGTAAGACACTAGAGAAAATTGTGGACATTTATTGGAGTATACATTTATGAAAAGGATTGATGTAGGAACACAAAAGTTTAGCCACAATTTTGATAGGTGATGATTGATCCAGATGGATATCGGTGGCCACCCACCTTTTCCAACTGGCTCAAAACAGTTTTCTGACAATTTTGGCAATTTACTATTTTTAGAAGTTTTAACTTCCAGGGCCATTTTGAGGGCCTAAATGAATCTCATTGACGATACCTTTCCAATGAGCTATCATATGCCTAGAACGGAGATCATATGCAAAAGTTATGACCCCGAGAAGTTGATGTACTAACTTACCCAAACGGGGCCCACGTGACTTTTGGCGCTTCATCTCCTAGGGTTGGGTTTTTGGATGTCTAGGGTTTTGGGAATTCTTTATTATTGTAAAAAGGCCTTCAGAGCCTCATTGTAACCTTCTTCTTGCTAATGTGCGCTACCGTCACATCTTTTCTCAGAGATAAGCCACCACCATTCCAACAAGCTTGTTTCTGCTACATTTTACAGTTTCAACTTATTTCGTTATTGAATAGAAAACCAGTTTTACTGTATATCTGTTATTTTGTGTTAAGCACCTATTAATAATTTGTATTCATTTTGTTCTTCTCATAAAATCTGGATCAATGATAGGGTAGATTGTTGACTAAGAAAACAATTGTTGAGAAAGAAAAGCATCTTAACGAACTAGATTGAGTCAAACTTGATAGAAGTAAACCACACATAGCATACCCTATGTTATATAAAAATGATTGATTTCGATTAGATCATCATATAATTTGTCATCTATTTTGGTACTTTTCGGGTGGAAAAATTGGAGTTGTTGACTTGTAGGTCCCATTTTAGGGGCATGTCTCACTTTGAAGACTTGTGGTCTAGAACCTTTCAAAGCCTATTTGAGGCCATAGATGACTTTTTTTGGGTTCAAAACTTTGCAAGAATAAGTCCAACCTCTTGACACTATTTCAAAATTCGATATCTTTCCAACGACATGAAAATCACCTCAATTGGAGTTCATATGTGGAAGTTATCCCTCCTGCAAGTTGACCTATCTCGTTGATCACCATGATATTGAGTGGATTTCACGTCATCTTCCATTAGTCATACATGTCAAGTGACTCACATGTGGTATTTAAAGATTATTCTAGAGGGTCCAAAACCCTAATAATAATTAGGGGATGAGGCATGTGAAAACCCTAACCCTAACCCTAGATGGCTATCAGGATATGTTAAACAATGGGTCACTAGGAAAGGTAGGTGTTACATTCTTATTGTATTGAGTAGTGTTCCATATGAGATCATATTACTGAGAGTGGGATAATAAGGGAGATCAAAGGGAGAAGGAGATCCTATAAAAACCATAGTGTCCATAGTGTCCATGGCATCTCCATAGTGAGTGTCCCGTTATTTGTACTTGCATTTCACAATGGAGAAAAAAGGAGAAGAGCACAAGCCTCACCTTGTGGTTGGGTTTTTCCCGTATAATATTTTTCCAAGGGAGATCTTATGATCATTGTGTGGATGGTGTGTCATTGCTTATCTCTTTCATTTTAGTWTTGAAACTTATTTCAATAATTTTTGTGATAAAGTTAGAAATATTAAGTCTACAATCTTCAACAGAATATTGCATGATAAAAAAATTGTAGA
This sequence comes from Picea glauca, assembly GCA_000966675.3. Classification (NCBI taxonomy): domain Eukaryota; kingdom Viridiplantae; phylum Streptophyta; class Pinopsida; order Pinales; family Pinaceae; genus Picea; species Picea glauca. The sequence goes on from JZKD02S1747486.1 coordinate 17,933, forward strand.
ACATTATAAGATCTATTCCGATGAACTATTTYAGTGGAATATCCACGACADTTTACAAATGAGAMTAGTTCAAATAATTTTCCAAGAAACCAAACCAATTCTATAAATGTAAAAMCACWATCCTTTATTAGAGTTTCCTAGTTGGTTAGTGTTTTGMTTATGTTGCATTGTGTTTCCATACATCATAACACCTACATATTTTCTATGGAGACAATAAGTTCATTAGACAAACAAGTATGACCATCAATGTTGCAAGTGTAWTTGTGAGAAAGGCTATAAGTGTTGTTGTGTGAGCCCAAGGTTGTGAAACATTGTAGTTTTGTTTTGTGTTGTACTATATTTTATATTACTTGCAATTTTTTATTAATGCGATAATTTTTAGTTTGTCTCAAAATATTTGTTGTTATTGATTCAACAGTGCAATCTAATTAAATTATTGACCATCATTTATAAATAACTCAAGTAGAGCATTATTAAGTCATAAAATAAATTGATTAACAATGAAAAAACATTCTTGAAGTAAGTTGACTACACTAGTATCCTCCTCTATGAAAACATAGAATCTCAAGTAAAACTTGATGGGAAATCCTTCTAAATGGTTCTTATCTTTTTGGAAGGAAAAAAATACATTTAATTCCTCTTTAGAATTTGCCTCCACCAAACTATCATTTTGGACATTTTTTAATATATAAATGATGAAAACTGTTATGAAGTACCTATTTTTACTCTTGAAAGACACATTATTTATTAAAATTAAGTATAATTGTCATGTTGAATAAATATAAATACAACTGAAAGCATAAGAGCTTCACACTTTATATATCATAAAAAGGCATAAAAGTAAGGAATTTTTATATTTGTTTTATCGAGATTGAGCTTTTCCTTGAATATCACCGTATCTTGTTTGTTTCTGCCTCTTCGATCTCGATCAACATTGCGTTTATTTCCCCTCTGCTTTAACGATACCATTTCCCGTAGGCATTTCAATACTGTTTTGTAATCTATTCTCTTTCAACGAAATAAAATGTGGTCAGGAAATAAAGTATGAAAATCTATACCGAAAGGAAAATAAATTGTTTAGCAGACGTATGATGAGCTTACCTCGTTCCCTTCATCAACCATTTCATCATCGCCAATATATTGCTTTCCATTTCCGTAATCTCATCACAATAAATTGCCATTTTCATTCACTGTAATGGATAGGACCGGACCAGCAGTCGAAATCGATAAAGTTCAGTCCAAAGTTTGAAAAAATTGCTTTTCAACTTTAGCCAACCCAGCCAATAAAATTACAGAGCTTTTTGACTAATGCTGGCAGCCTGGTTCGTGGCCGTGGCATTGGCACTCGGCCCTCCGTCGACACACCTACAGTTCGAAATCGGCCCTCCGTCGATATGCCACGGTCGAGCTCACCAAACTGTCGACAAAACCTTGGACTTGTCCACGTGTCCCTTGTAAGACTGTTGGATCCTTGCATCATTGTAGCCGTTGGATTTGTGACACGTGAAGCTAACAGGTGTAGAATCCGTACTATTTTCGTCGTACCGTTAGCCAATCGGGTTGTCCTACTCTTGACACATGGAAATGTCCAGATCGCAGATCTAAGCCCTCAGGGATTGTCGGCTCTGGCTGTTATATTTGTGCCACATGGCTTCTTTGTGACTGTATGATCTAATCATCAGATCTGTGTCACATGGCATATTTATTACTGTCAGATCTGAACGTCAGATCGGTGCCACGTGGCTCCATTATACACATTGGATCTGGTCGTTCGATTGCCGTCATGTGGCTTCCTGTGGACTGTACGATCTAGCGGTCCGATTAATGCCACGTGGCTTAATTAGGCGTGTCCGATCTAGTCGTCCAATCGCTGCCACATGGCTCAATTAGGTGCATCGGATGTGGCCATTCGATCGCTGCCATGTGGCACCTTTTTGCACATCGGATCTGATTGTTCGATCACTGCCACGTGTCTTCTTTCGGCATGTCCGATCTGACCGTCTGATCATTGCCACGTGGCTCCTTTTTGCACGTTGGATCTGACTGTCTAATCCTTGCCACATGGCTCAATTAGGCATGTCGGATCTGGCCCTCTGATCGCTGCCACATGTCTTCTTTCTGCTCCTCCGATCTGACCGTCTTATCGTTTTCAAGTGGGTCCTTTCTACACGTTGGATCTGATCATCCGATTGTTGCCACGTGGGTCCATTTCAACTGTTCGATCTCGGCCAGATCTGCGGCCAGGAGAGGGCCACATGTTGACAACGAAACGACCGGGTTCACAAACTGTACGACGAAAATGGTACGTATGTATACCTTCTGGCTCCACGCGGCACAGATCCTACAGCTGGAGCATAGCAGACGGTTGTCATGGCGAGAATCGGATGGTTTAGCAATAACCACGTGGCATGAAAACTCAACGCTGGCACAGATCCGAGGTTTCCGCAAGCTCCACGGTGGGAAGGATTCGATCGAATTGCAAAATGAAAACAAATACGGTAGCAGAGATCGAATCGCGCATGGGCTCCTCCTTACTGCCACTTGGTCACTCAAGAACACGGGATCAAAGAAGCCGCCGCACAGACCTAAGTTTGGTATCCGGAAATAGCATAGATGTTGAGTGGCGGGACTGGATATAGA
>JZKD02S1747486.1:42927-74971 GCA_000966675.3 Picea glauca
AAAGACCCTTGTTGGTCTAGCTTCCACCTCAATGGTGGCGGGGGTGGCTCTAGTATAACCGACGGTAGGCCCAAAAGCCTTCATGACCGATGGAGCTTGGGATCCTCCACTGTGTGAGAAGATCCAAGACACGTTAAGGTATTCTACACGTTCAAACAGTAACACACACTAAAAAAGAATCCCCTAAGAGATAAGACAAGAAATCACTAACTATTTTGAAGAACAGTTACAACAACCAACACTAGAGCAACTTATCGTTGCAAGTGCAACTTGAAAACGGAAGCACCCTCTGGGTATACTCTGCAAAGCATGGCCCGATGTCTGTCCTAGGTACCGCAGTATAACCCCGCAGTCACTTGTGTATGTCCCTATGAAAGATTGGCAACTATTTTGCCAGCACGCGAACAGTCACCAGGAGGGTACATTCGATAGTCGGGTAGACCACAATGAGCAGGGTATCAAGCCTAAAACCTATCAATGGTATCGAGAGAAAATGGTCCGGAAGACAACTGAGGACCTCGAACGGATTCGAGACCCACGAAGCCCAGTGGCAAATGCAAATGACGGAATCCCAAGACAAATCCTCGATATGTGTTCTCCACTACGCTCAGTCCGGCTTTGGAGGGGTTATCTCCGCTACCTTTCCTTACGTGATTTCGTGTTTAGCCCCTGTGTTAGAGGGGGGTCCCGGATAACTTCCATGAAACTGGACTTCTACACTCCCTATCACAGACTCCAATGTTTGGTTTTGCGTGGCCTTGGAGAGTTTCCTCTCCAACCTAATCCAAGGCCCTAGTCATGAACTAGTGTATGAACCCTACAAACAAAAAGTATAATAGATTTTAATTAGCATTTCTTTTATGGGCTTTTTTACATCACAAGGTATGAAGGTAAAACTGATGATGTGTAAAGACTCAAAGCAAAAACAAATGAAAGATGCTGGAAACAAAATGCTTTTACTAAATGCAAAAATCAACAACTTTTCACACAAGAAAGACTTCTTTTCTTTTCAATTTTTCTAAGATTTCATGCAGCAAACATAAAGGAATTTCTCTCGACTACGAGCTACTTATGCTCTAAATGCACTGCAAAAAATTATGAACAAAAGACTTCTTCCTAGCTATTGATACAGAAACACAATCTTCAAACAAAGAAGAAAATGAAAATGAAATATATATATATATATATATATTTTGAGTGCTGAAATGAAGCAACAAAGGGAAAATGCCGACAAGCACAAAACCAAGAAAACAAAACAAAATTCTGGCTTAAAGCACAGATCGCAAAGAATCAAAGTAAAGACACACTATCGTAATCAAAAAGCACAAATTCTTCTGCTTGTCTAAAAACCATACAACAATTTTTTTTTTCTTTTTATCTTTTCTATCAAAAATCAACCAAGAAAAAACAGGCTAAGGGTAAGAGGCCCTAACCTACTGACTGTGCAACCCTAGACTCAAACCGCTGAGAGGAACACTTCTCACCACAGGAAGGGATGACTGCCCCACCCTGATTGAAAAACAACCTATCAAGCCCGCGATTGTCACTTAAACAGCACGCGTGCAAATGCGTGCTGAGCTACAACAGCGTGCGGGTACCCACGGGCTGTACTTGCACATGCCACGTGTATGTATGAACTCTAAGACAACACTAAACACAGGCAGCCCAGACCTGGAAAAGGCCTCTGGTATTGACAACCAGGGTCTCTTGAAGGCTTGGATGCTTCTTCTTAACAGAAAAGAAAAACAATTGCAATGAATAACAAAACGCAATAAAGCAAACTGAGACAAGACTGTGAACCAACAAAACTCAGATAGGATCCAGAAAGCCGCTTGAGAATATAAAATTCTGATAGAGAAGAGGAGGACTGCCTCTCAAGATTTCTGACTCCTACACGCTACTGAAACCCCTACAACAAGCGTTCAAACGCGGGCTATAGAAGGTTAGGGCGCGAGCACCCGCATGCAGGCCTTCTGCAGGCCGCGGGTACCTCTGTGTGTCTCAAAAAATTTCATCAAGCAAAAGTCAGGGAAAATTGGTATAAAGAACCAGGTTCCCTGCTAGCTGAGGCCTTGTAGAAAAACAACAAGCAAAGAAACAGAAAATCTGATCTCTTAAACTACCCAAAGACTCAACCAAACTCGGAAACCCTAAAGAGTATATCTCCCCAGCGGAGTCGCCAATTCTGTTGTTGGGAAATAATACCCTAAGGACTAACAAGCTAGGGCTAGACTTGCATGAAGATTTTTGACCTTTAAGAAATGACCTTTTAACCTACCACCCAAAATTTAAACCCCTCTTTCGAGATACATACATGGAAAGGAACTACTAACCTTTTTACTGATGTTTGGTGTAGATCCTTCGTTGCGCTTTGCCCGTTTACTTGCGCTACTCCTTCCAAAGTTATCCTGCAATCAAGACAAAACACTACGCATGCATGCTATTTTTCTACTTGAGGGTTAGAAATTAAGCATAAATTACACAAATCACATATAACTCATGCATTGGGACGAGAAAAGTATTATTTTATTAATCTCAAGATGAATCAACTTACAATAATGATAGAGACCGGCCACCACTCCTTGATCCTGATCCTGGTCTCCTCCTCTTCTTTTGTCCTCCAACTGCTTTGCATTAATTCTCCTTAGGCTCGAGGAAAGGCTAAAGGGTTGGGACAAATTGATTTGGCAAATGGGCCGAGTTTCTTCACTATAATTTTCCTCTTCCAAATAGTACATCTACTCCTTCTTTTATAGGCTAGAAGGAGCTAGGGTTTTGGATGAACTCTCGGCCATGCATAGCTGGGAGTTTCAGTTAACTAACCCATAGTTTTTTGTCTCGTCGACAACTTTCCTACTTTTGTGCTTTGTTAGGTAAACACGGGCTGTAGAAGGCCTTCCAGCGTTCAAACGCGTGCAGTAGTGGGTTAGAGCGCGTTTGCCTTTACCTAAGAGGATTTTTTAAGAGGTTGTTCAGCAGATGTTTTGGCAATGAAGGGATATGAGTTGGCCTGATGCCAGGTAAGCATGTGTGGTGCAATTTAGGGTTATAACAGTTACTTGATGTGGTAGTGAACCACTAGATTGTAGTTATGTACTACTATGAATAGACACAGTTGTGCTCTGTCCTTTTTCTAATTGCCTTGAAGACTATCAATAGTTTATTGGAGATAATGATCATTCAGATGGATGATGAACATAGATTTTCCAGACGAAAAATAGTTCAGAACTTTTACTCCTCTTGTATCACTCTATGGTGAGAGTGACTTATCCATCATCATATCTAATTACTCAGATGAAGTATGGTTTTGAGAGTTGATGCAGCTAATGGTGATGGTGATGCTCATGATCTAGTCATGAAATAGTCTAGATGACTATGTTGATGCTACCAGGTAAATGGTATGTTTTTTGTGCTCAAGTCCATTACCTATAAATACCTCTCTAGCTAGGAGGGAGTGTTAATATTATGGTAGCTATGGGAGGTATTTACCTCCATGTGTGAGCCTGACTAGAATAGAAGACTCCGGGAAGCAAGAGAAACCCTAATGAGTTGGATAATAACCCTAGAAGCTTTGTTGGCCCAAGAAGATAATTTATATTAGGCTTTTAGCCTCCAAGAGAAGAAGTTGCCCAGAAATAATAATAATATACTAAACAGACACATATCCAAAAGGAGAAGTCGACCCCAAAAAAACTGGTAGGACTTCTATAAATACAGGGCACCAGTTCTCATTTGTAGCATCTCAGAATTGCAGTTCCCAATTTGGTGCGCACTGCAGTTGCAGTCTTGTGCACAGGTTTGGAGGAGAGCTGTTGGTGTAGCTGCAGTAGAAGCAAGTTTTCAGTGTTGGCTTGGACTATATATTGGCAAGGGTTTGGACTATCTGATCAGCTTTTTGTGATGCGTTATCCTTGGGGAAAGGTGTGCTACCCTTTGTTTGGCTATCTAGCCTAGGATTTTCTTCCGGAGGAATTCTCAGTCAAGGTTAAGGTGCTCGAAGGGAGGCTTTGGCCTATGGTTGGGTGATGCGGGTATCATCAATGGTAAAAGGAGCACACCATCTTCGATATTCTAACATGTACTTCAAAATCACCTTCCTACCTTGAACCTTGATACCTTACCCTATATCACCAATACTTCCTTGATCCATGTATTTGCTTGAGTAGGATTTTAGAGTGCATGTTTCCTTTCCATGCACGTTGTCCTTCATTTGAATGTTTATTTCCATGCATTTCTTGATTGGATTTCTTGATGCATTTGATTTTCCTTAGAATAATTTATTGCATATGTTTTCATGTTTTACTTTCATGCTTAGACTTAGTGGATTTTTTTAATTTTTTTGCAATGTAGTTTTTTTCTCACCAGGGTGGTAGATTCACCCCTTCTCATGCCTTTGTCAAGTCAGATGATGTGTAGGTCACAAGTATGAAGTATATTTTGGAGTTCTCATACACTCTAGCATTAGAGTACATGTCCTCTAGTAGGAACCAGATGTCACCCCCCCAAGGGGTGACAACTTCAAATGTACCTTCACAAGGTGTCATATTGTTGTTATGTAGTTCTTCTCATTATCTAATGAAAAAGGGACCTGTTCAATATAATGAAAACATAAATTAAAAAGTATAAAGGGGTATTAAGAAACAATTTTGAGGATAGGTAACTCAATGCTAAAGCTCCCTGTTGAAAGCTATTGTAGAAAAAAATCCTAGCTCGTGAAAGCTAGATGAACCACCAATAAAAAGACCTATGCATATAGATGACTTTGAGGGTCATCACATGAAGTCTTTACCTTCCCTTTTCCATCTTTATTCATCCTATTACCTATATTACACCTAGGGACTTCGAAAATACCTGTTGTCCTAGGACTTGTCGCATGTATAAGGGTTAATGTTGTTTCCCTTTGGTAAAACTTACACAAATATTAAAACTAACCCTTATATGGTATGTTTTATTAAGAGGGATTACTATGTGTTATCATCGAATGGGATTTATAAGAAGCTAGACCCATCACTCCAAGTGGGTAACTTGCATCGGGATATGTGTACCATGCCTCGAGATTTGTGACATTGCATTGGGATCCATGCACTTATATTTGATCATATCTTCAGACATTGGGATATATGTCATTTACCTTTGGATTCATGTACTACATTGGGATACATGTAACTGCATTGGGATATGTGACATTGAATTAGGGCATGATAGGGACACGTCATCACACTTTCCACATGGACCACTCAAAGTTGTTCTCTTTATGCAGTCAGACATTTTAATCACACTTGTGCATTTTTATTCCCTTCTTGGACCTCATGTCAGACATTTGTATACATTTGAGGAGACAATTATAGGTTTTTGGAGTAGTTGCAGGTGGTTAGGTTGACCACTGGGTGATGTGGCATTGACCACCTTGATTTTCTTGAGGAACACCCACACTGAGGTGACCACACATGAAACTTACCATTGGATTCTCTCTTGGATGTCCCACTCATGCGAGGGTTGTGTCACATCTTAAGAGTTGGTTTTTTCATGTTTTGACCATTTCCTAGCTTTTGGGAGTTGGTGAGAGTATCATTTGGGTCCATGGACCATATTTAACTCACCTTTCACTCCGTAATTATACGTTGGTACATTTTTTGAGGGGCACATCTCTCCTAGGTCTCTCTAGTCCACATGTGTGGCCCTATTTTGATGCATTTGACCATTTTGAGAGGGGCACTCTTGTATTGAAGGGTTCTGAGGGATATTTATCTCATCTATTGTATTTTCCCTAGTGTTTTGATTCAGATAATGGTTTTGAGCTCATGGTATTATTCTAGCACATTGTATTTAGGAATATTCTTAAGTATAAAAAGAGGAGACCTCTCTCATTTTATTTCTTGGAGAATATTGAGAAAACTAGCTTACAAGAGTTATTGTGCATATATATTTCTTCTAAGTGAATGTTTAGCTATTTTTCAAGGGTTTAGATAAAATAAAATCAGGTTTGTTGGAGCAAAAAGCTACTACAAGACCAAACAATGGAATCATGCTCCATTTATAAGGGTAACTCAAGGTATAGTCTTCTTTCCTTACCCATTTGACCATTGAATAATTGTTCCATTTCATTAAATTAGGATGCCCTAGGTCTCTTCCCTTTTTCCTTGGCCAACCTTTGAGATCATCTTGTTAGTACTTAGAGGAGATTCTTAAAGGAATAATCCCCCCATAAAAATCTTCAAGAGAACCTTCTGGCCCGAGTCAACACATGAGAGGAAATCCTTCGAGTGACATCAACATTGTAGAGACCCCATAGCCATCTCTACGCACTAGTCTATCCTTTGACTTCAACCACCAAAAAAACCAAAATCATTTTTTCCTTTCTTTGTTTCTTTTCAGTTTTTTGTTTTGCAATCTAGGGTTCACCTTGTCCTATATTTGGTCTAGATTATTTGGGCTTCAATGATATATCTAATTTATAGATTTTATTTATGCTAGCTTGCTCTTCAAAAGGTGTTATTTGGTACTATCATATCAAGGGTTTGGAATATAAGTTTCATTGCCACATGTTTTTTATCTAACCCTTGCATACTGAGGTATCCTTGAAGAGAAACTAAAATTATTATTCTTGTGGATGCCCTAGATATTGTTGCTTGAAACATGTGGTATTGACCCTAATTAGATCGTTCATTATTGAAAATTTGAAGTATGGTCAATGATTATCACACTCACATATAAAAAAAAAATGATATCATAAGTACGAACAATTTTGTTTATTAATGTCCCATCTATGGTTGACTTGTTGAATACATGTGTGAATAAGGGTTACAATTTATCATTAATCCAACATTAAAGGTGTTATTACCCTAAACCATGTCTAATGACACAACAATGTAAATAAATGAGTAATGACCTCTCTAGAATGGGAATCTTATCTCCTTTCTAATCATTATCCAATGAACTCCCTCGCAAGGAAAAACAACACTTCTATTTTGATCACTATCCAAAAGTATCTTAATTATCCTAAAAGTACATAGTTATTATCTCACTGAATGTTATTGTTACAAGGCTAATTTTTGCAAAGTTTGATGAGTATTGTTCTATAAACTATCTTGAGTGATGAATCGATGCGTTGGTAATTCCAACGACCTTATGAAATGGCCTAATGTTATCACTTTGGATTACTTTTTGAGGGTCTCTTCTTGCTTTTCAAAATGCAAAATTTAAGAGTACATGTCATGATGATGATATAGTTGTTCTTTGGCCAATGTTTATGTGTTTTGTTTCTCTATTTTCTCTCTAGGATCATATTGATGCATGAAATGTTACAACAATTTCCTTAAGAGATCAATTTTACCTTACTTTTACTAATTTTTACATTGTGCTTTCACTATTTAGGAGTTGCAANCATCATATCTAATTACTCAGATGAAGTATGGTTTTGAGAGTTGATGCAGCTAATGGTGATGGTGATGCTCATGATCTAGTCATGAAATAGTCTAGATGACTATGTTGATGCTACCAGGTAAATGGTATGTTTTTTGTGCTCAAGTCCATTACCTATAAATACCTCTCTAGCTAGGAGGGAGTGTTAATATTATGGTAGCTATGGGAGGTATTTACCTCCATGTGTGAGCCTGACTAGAATAGAAGACTCCGGGAAGCAAGAGAAACCCTAATGAGTTGGATAATAACCCTAGAAGCTTTGTTGGCCCAAGAAGATAATTTATATTAGGCTTTTAGCCTCCAAGAGAAGAAGTTGCCCAGAAATAATAATAATATACTAAACAGACACATATCCAAAAGGAGAAGTCGACCCCAAAAAAACTGGTAGGACTTCTATAAATACAGGGCACCAGTTCTCATTTGTAGCATCTCAGAATTGCAGTTCCCAATTTGGTGCGCACTGCAGTTGCAGTCTTGTGCACAGGTTTGGAGGAGAGCTGTTGGTGTAGCTGCAGTAGAAGCAAGTTTTCAGTGTTGGCTTGGACTATATATTGGCAAGGGTTTGGACTATCTGATCAGCTTTTTGTGATGCGTTATCCTTGGGGAAAGGTGTGCTACCCTTTGTTTGGCTATCTAGCCTAGGATTTTCTTCCGGAGGAATTCTCAGTCAAGGTTAAGGTGCTCGAAGGGAGGCTTTGGCCTATGGTTGGGTGATGCGGGTATCATCAATGGTAAAAGGAGCACACCATCTTCGATATTCTAACATGTACTTCAAAATCACCTTCCTACCTTGAACCTTGATACCTTACCCTATATCACCAATACTTCCTTGATCCATGTATTTGCTTGAGTAGGATTTTAGAGTGCATGTTTCCTTTCCATGCACGTTGTCCTTCATTTGAATGTTTATTTCCATGCATTTCTTGATTGGATTTCTTGATGCATTTGATTTTCCTTAGAATAATTTATTGCATATGTTTTCATGTTTTACTTTCATGCTTAGACTTAGTGGATTTTTTTAATTTTTTTGCAATGTAGTTTTTTTCTCACCAGGGTGGTAGATTCACCCCTTCTCATGCCTTTGTCAAGTCAGATGATGTGTAGGTCACAAGTATGAAGTATATTTTGGAGTTCTCATACACTCTAGCATTAGAGTACATGTCCTCTAGTAGGAACCAGATGTCACCCCCCCAAGGGGTGACAACTTCAAATGTACCTTCACAAGGTGTCATATTGTTGTTATGTAGTTCTTCTCATTATCTAATGAAAAAGGGACCTGTTCAATATAATGAAAACATAAATTAAAAAGTATAAAGGGGTATTAAGAAACAATTTTGAGGATAGGTAACTCAATGCTAAAGCTCCCTGTTGAAAGCTATTGTAGAAAAAAATCCTAGCTCGTGAAAGCTAGATGAACCACCAATAAAAAGACCTATGCATATAGATGACTTTGAGGGTCATCACATGAAGTCTTTACCTTCCCTTTTCCATCTTTATTCATCCTATTACCTATATTACACCTAGGGACTTCGAAAATACCTGTTGTCCTAGGACTTGTCGCATGTATAAGGGTTAATGTTGTTTCCCTTTGGTAAAACTTACACAAATATTAAAACTAACCCTTATATGGTATGTTTTATTAAGAGGGATTACTATGTGTTATCATCGAATGGGATTTATAAGAAGCTAGACCCATCACTCCAAGTGGGTAACTTGCATCGGGATATGTGTACCATGCCTCGAGATTTGTGACATTGCATTGGGATCCATGCACTTATATTTGATCATATCTTCAGACATTGGGATATATGTCATTTACCTTTGGATTCATGTACTACATTGGGATACATGTAACTGCATTGGGATATGTGACATTGAATTAGGGCATGATAGGGACACGTCATCACACTTTCCACATGGACCACTCAAAGTTGTTCTCCTTATGCAGTCGGACATTTTAATCACACTTGTGCATTTTTATTCCCTTCTTGGACCTCATGTCAGACATTTGTATACATTTGAGGAGACAATTATAGGTTTTTGGATAGTTGCAAGTGGTTAGGTTGACCACTGGGTGATGTGGCATTGACCACCTTGATTTTCTTGAGGAATACCCACACTGAGGTGACCACACATGAAACTTACCATTGGATTCTCTCTTGGATGTCCCACTCATGCGAGGGTTGCGTCACATATTAAGAGTTGGTTTTTTCATGTTTTGACCATTTCCTAGCTTTTGGGAGTTGGTGAGAGTATCATTTGGGTCCATGGACCATATTTAACTCACCTTTCACTCCGTAATTAGACGTTGGTACATTTTTTGAGGGGCACATCTCTCCTAGGTCTCTCTAGTCCACATGTGTGGCCCTATTTTGATGCATTTGACCATTTTGAGAGGGGCACTCTTGTATTGAAGGGTTTTGAGGGATATTTATCTCATCTATTGTATTTTCCCTAGTGTTTTGATTCAGATAATGGTTTTGAGCTCATGGTATTATTCTAGCACATTGTATTTAGGAATATTCTTAAGTATAAAAAGAGGAGACCTCTCTCATTTTATTTCTTGGAGAATATTGAGAAAACTAGCTTACAAGAGTTATTGTGCATATATATTTCTTCTAAGTGAATGTTTAGCTATTTTTCAAGGGTTTAGATAAAATAAAATCAGGTTTGTTGGAGCAAAAAGCTACTACAAGACCAAACAATGGAATCATGCTCCATTTATAAGGGTAACTCAAGGTATAGTCTTCTTTCCTTACCCATTTGACCATTGAATAATTGTTCCATTTCATTAAATTAGGATGCCCTAGGTCTCTTCCCTTTTTCCTTGGCCAACCTTTGAGATCATCTTGTTAGTACTTAGAGGAGATTCTTAAAGGAATAATCCCCCCATAAAAATCTTCAAGAGAACCTTCTGGCCCGAGTCAACACATGAGAGGAAATCCTTCGAGTGACATCAACATTGTAGAGACCCCATAGCCATCTCTACGCACTAGTCTATCCTTTGACTTCAACCACCAAAAAAACCAAAATCATTTTTTCCTTTCTTTGTTTCTTTTCAGTTTTTTGTTTTGCAATCTAGGGTTCACCTTGTCCTATATTTGGTCTAGATTATTTGGGCTTCAATGATATATCTAATTTATAGATTTTATTTATGCTAGCTTGCTCTTCAAAAGGTGTTATTTGGTACTATCATATCAAGGGTTTGGAATATAAGTTTCATTGCCACATGTTTTTTATCTAACCCTTGCATACTGAGGTATCCTTGAAGAGAAACTAAAATTATTATTCTTGTGGATGCCCTAGATATTGTTGCTTGAAACATGTGGTATTGACCCTAATTAGATCGTTCATTATTGAAAATTTGAAGTATGGTCAATGATTATCACACTCACATATAAAAAAAAAATGATATCATAAGTACGAACAATTTTGTTTATTAATGTCCCATCTATGGTTGACTTGTTGAATACATGTGTGAATAAGGGTTACAATTTATCATTAATCCAACATTAAAGGTGTTATTACCCTAAACCATGTCTAATGACACAACAATGTAAATAAATGAGTAATGACCTCTCTAGAATGGGAATCTTATCTCCTTTCTAATCATTATCCAATGAACTCCCTCGCAAGGAAAAACAACACTTCTATTTTGATCACTATCCAAAAGTATCTTAATTATCCTAAAAGTACATAGTTATTATCTCACTGAATGTTATTGTTACAAGGCTAATTTTTGCAAAGTTTGATGAGTATTGTTCTATAAACTATCTTGAGTGATGAATCGATGCGTTGGTAATTCCAACGACCTTATGAAATGGCCTAATGTTATCACTTTGGATTACTTTTTGAGGGTCTCTTCTTGCTTTTCAAAATGCAAAATTTAAGAGTACATGTCATGATGATGATATAGTTGTTCTTTGGCCAATGTTTATGTGTTTTGTTTCTCTATTTTCTCTCTAGGATCATATTGATGCATGAAATGTTACAACAATTTCCTTAAGAGATCAATTTTACCTTACTTTTACTAATTTTTACATTGTGCTTTCACTATTTAGGAGTTGCAAAGTTGAGACTAATTCTCTCGGTTAATACATCACTCCTTTACACAGTTCATGGTCTCGGTTTATTCAACATTTATGATGTTCTCATAGATCTAATATCTGGTTCAAATTTTACATGCTATATCTATGGTGAAAGAACCTTAACTATTGCCATTTATGTGGATCAGTAACTACAAATATTTCATTATATCGAAGGAATTTATATGCAATCCTCTCTTTGCAATACGTGGCATAAAAATCATAAATATATGCATTATGAGAATGAGATAACTATGAAATATAGTAATCAATACTTTATTGTTTGAATAATATGACACTTCTTTGTTAGTACACTTTCATTTGCTTACCTCATTCACAGAGGCCTTAGTGCCTTATCGCAACAATATATTACAACAAAACTTATTAGATATTCTTATATGGTTCAAAGTTCTCTTTACGGTCTCTCATTTTGAAAATACTCATCAGATAAATGCGATATTGATTTCCCTTATGATTTCAATACAACAATTCATATTTCCTTTGATTGCAATATCATTGGCTCAATAGTAACACTTTGTGCAAATCTTCTCTTGGTTTGATAAGAATGCCACCCATTTCCTTTGCACAATTTTATTGATCAACTTTGGAATATAACGTGTAGATGGATGGTGATAAATGATGTATGGCGAATGGTGCATTTCTTTGACATATTTATACTTCATATTTAGAAAAACAATTCGTTCCAAGAACTTTCAATAGAGCATTATTGTCTAAATTATAACTTGATCTCATATTCTTGCCTTCTCTTCTCTCATTCTTGAGGTGCTTTACCCTTAAGAGAAGATAGAAACTCTAAGTCAAACCAAGTCCTAAACCTTCCCCTTCCAGGTACAATGATGGGACTCAGTTGTGACCCCTCAAGAATGCCCTCCTTAGTTTAGAAACCCTATCCTTAAAGAGAAGAGGCAAGGCCAATGATGTGATAGTGGGTGGCTTGCATAGTCGGTGCCCCAAGCTCTCCTTCGTAAGGCATGACTTTCCCATAGAAATAGTTTGAGCGGTAACAAGTAGTAATCATGACTAATAGTTCTTGATTAATGAGTACTTAATACTAGAAAAAAAATACAATTTTCATGGACATTTGTTAGATCAAGCCAAAAGATAGGGATTACATTTTATAACTACCTCTCACATAGAGACGTGTAACATTTATTGAGGATGACCTTAAGGGAGAAAAATGTTTGAATTGAATTCATTTATGATTAGATGATATGGTTATATCCTATGGGGTTGACATAAAGTCTCTCTTTTGTTCAAGTACATTAAAATGAAAATGAAACCTATGTGGATAACAAACACTATAATGCACTTTTTAAATAAAGCCTTGTTGGTCCCATTATTAAGTCCAATGACCAATTACAACTAATTATAAAAAACCACTCATGAGGTAGCTAGTTCAAATAATTTGTTGGTATGCTTACATTCTTTCACCGTCACTTATATATTTGGAGCCCAAATTTCGAATTAATATTTTTTTCCAAATATCAGTGTTCCGATCTAGAAATACATCCATCAAGGAATTAGTGCTCTCTTATGAAATTTAATCAACCATTTTGATAAGATCTTGTATGGCTTAGTTCATGTTCTTGAGAGTGTACTGTTAACTTAGCATATAAGTTATAATATAGAAATTTATGATGTTTTCCTATACATTTGATTTGAGTAGTATTAACTTCTATTACATGCCACATTATGTGACTTCACTAGCATTCTCATATAAAACGTTTTTTTAAATGAAGGTTTTACCTACTTTCACAAGTCATTTAATTAGTCTAGGTTACTTCCTTTTCTCTAGACACATGATGATGTTTGATATATGCCATATGATAACCCACATTATGTTATTGAAAATTTGATTAAATATTGTGCTTGTGAGTTTCTTTGTCCAAAACATTGTAAAAAAATATTAGTCATAATGTTAATTAATGGAACAACTCATAAATCTATGTAAAAGAATATTTTGGAGAAGCACACATGTGCCATTCATCCCTAGAGGCATGTCATATAAGTGCTTGTGGTATCAATCCAAGACCATCCAAGTCCACAATGCTTCCTTTCCATGATAAGTTATGAAAATAGAATTGATTGTGTTTGTCAGACATGTTTTGCAGTCATAGTCTCATGAATATATCTCTCATGAACTAAACCAGATTGTAGATCATTCAAGACAATGAGTCTACAGTTGTAACTAAAGTAGATCGTGTCGCTTCATTTGCAGCTTTATCTAACAATTAGTTTAAGTGTTTCTCAATAGCCATGTCAAAGCTATTGGGTTTGGATCATTGGCCTGCTCCAATGCAAGGTAGACATGACAATCGACCAATGCTATTGATTTTCACAATTCATGACAACTACCCTTCCACAAGATTATGGGAATGAAGTTAGTGCCAATGGTAGTATCTCACCTTTTGAGTGCTTCTTATGTTATGAAAACTAATGTTTCTTCATAGAAGTGGACTTGGATGTAGAGTGTACTTACCTTGAGGGAAATATATCCAATCCTAATAGATTTGACCGAGCTATTGAGACACACTTATACCAATTGTTAGATAAATCTGCAAATGGAATGACATGAAATTATTTTGGTACAACTATAGACTCCTTGTCTTGAATGATTTATGGTGTGGTCCATTGCATGAGAGATCTATCTCCTGAAGATTGCAAAATATGTCTGGCAACATAAATCAATTGCATTTGCATAGATTATCATGGAAATGAAGGAGTTCAGATTTGGGACTAGAGTTGCATAGTTTGTTATGAAATATCACTTTTCTATGACTCAATTGTTCTTTCACCAACCCCCTGCGAAAACACCACTAATTAGTAGTAGATATTCAAACAAAACACCCACTATGGAAACGCCATTGATTAGTAGTAGAGACAAGTCTTCAAACAAAACACCCATAATTTTAGGTGTTTTAAGTGGGCTTGGTTCTACTCCTCATCCTATGTGTGTTCACAAGTAGGGGAACTTGGAAGATTGAAGTATGCCCTATTTCGAAGGGGGTAAAAACGTATTTTACTTGATGATATGAGTTGGTTTTACTTTTAACGGTAACATGTTGATATTCAATATATGACATATGATGACCCACATTCTGCTATTGAAAGTTTGATTAAATATCATGCTTGTGAGTTTCTTTATCCAAAACATGGTAAAACATATCAGTCATAATGTTAATATCGATGCGAAAACTCATAAATCTATGTAAAAACATATTGTGCAGAAGCACGCATGTGGAATCCATCCCTACATGTGTGTCATATAAGTGTCTATGAATTTATTATAATGGTGGTTACTCATTTTCATAGATTATTATGCTTATTTTCAATCCCTTTATTCATGGTTTGAATCTATAATCATTTCCCCTTGGGTATTGCTTCATTTCTTCATTGCCTCATGCCTACAACATGATCACTATAGTTTTCCCTCACAATAATACATATATTAGTGATGATATCAAGTGATTTACATGAAGAAACTCAAACATNTGAGGGATATTTATCTCATCTATTGTATTTTCCCTAGTGTTTTGATTCAGATAATGGTTTTGAGCTCATGGTATTATTCTAGCACATTGTATTTAGGAATATTCTTAAGTATAAAAAGAGGAGACCTCTCTCATTTTATTTCTTGGAGAATATTGAGAAAACTAGCTTACAAGAGTTATTGTGCATATATATTTCTTCTAAGTGAATGTTTAGCTATTTTTCAAGGGTTTAGATAAAATAAAATCAGGTTTGTTGGAGCAAAAAGCTACTACAAGACCAAACAATGGAATCATGCTCCATTTATAAGGGTAACTCAAGGTATAGTCTTCTTTCCTTACCCATTTGACCATTGAATAATTGTTCCATTTCATTAAATTAGGATGCCCTAGGTCTCTTCCCTTTTTCCTTGGCCAACCTTTGAGATCATCTTGTTAGTACTTAGAGGAGATTCTTAAAGGAATAATCCCCCCATAAAAATCTTCAAGAGAACCTTCTGGCCCGAGTCAACACATGAGAGGAAATCCTTCGAGTGACATCAACATTGTAGAGACCCCATAGCCATCTCTACGCACTAGTCTATCCTTTGACTTCAACCACCAAAAAAACCAAAATCATTTTTTCCTTTCTTTGTTTCTTTTCAGTTTTTTGTTTTGCAATCTAGGGTTCACCTTGTCCTATATTTGGTCTAGATTATTTGGGCTTCAATGATATATCTAATTTATAGATTTTATTTATGCTAGCTTGCTCTTCAAAAGGTGTTATTTGGTACTATCATATCAAGGGTTTGGAATATAAGTTTCATTGCCACATGTTTTTTATCTAACCCTTGCATACTGAGGTATCCTTGAAGAGAAACTAAAATTATTATTCTTGTGGATGCCCTAGATATTGTTGCTTGAAACATGTGGTATTGACCCTAATTAGATCGTTCATTATTGAAAATTTGAAGTATGGTCAATGATTATCACACTCACATATAAAAAAAAAATGATATCATAAGTACGAACAATTTTGTTTATTAATGTCCCATCTATGGTTGACTTGTTGAATACATGTGTGAATAAGGGTTACAATTTATCATTAATCCAACATTAAAGGTGTTATTACCCTAAACCATGTCTAATGACACAACAATGTAAATAAATGAGTAATGACCTCTCTAGAATGGGAATCTTATCTCCTTTCTAATCATTATCCAATGAACTCCCTCGCAAGGAAAAACAACACTTCTATTTTGATCACTATCCAAAAGTATCTTAATTATCCTAAAAGTACATAGTTATTATCTCACTGAATGTTATTGTTACAAGGCTAATTTTTGCAAAGTTTGATGAGTATTGTTCTATAAACTATCTTGAGTGATGAATCGATGCGTTGGTAATTCCAACGACCTTATGAAATGGCCTAATGTTATCACTTTGGATTACTTTTTGAGGGTCTCTTCTTGCTTTTCAAAATGCAAAATTTAAGAGTACATGTCATGATGATGATATAGTTGTTCTTTGGCCAATGTTTATGTGTTTTGTTTCTCTATTTTCTCTCTAGGATCATATTGATGCATGAAATGTTACAACAATTTCCTTAAGAGATCAATTTTACCTTACTTTTACTAATTTTTACATTGTGCTTTCACTATTTAGGAGTTGCAAGGTTGAGACTAATTCTCTCGGTTAATACATCACTCCTTTACACAGTTCATGGTCTCGGTTTATTCAACATTTATGATGTTCTCATAGATCTAATATCTGGTTCAAATTTTCCATGCTATATCTATGGTGAAAGAACCTTAACTATTGTCATTTATGTGGATCGGTAACTACAAATATTTCATTATATCGAAGGAATTTATATGAAATCCTCTCTTTGCAATATGTGGCATAAAAATCATAAATATATGCATTATGAGAATGAGATAACTATGAAATATAGTAATCAATACTTTATTTTTTGAATAATATGACACTTCTTTGTTAGTACACTTTCATTTGCTTACCTTATTCACAGAGGCCTTAGTGCCTTATCGCAACAATATATTACAACAAAACTTATTAGATATTCTTATATGGTTCAAAGTTCTCTTTACGGTCTCTCATTTTGAAAATACTCATTAGATAAATGCGATATTGATTTCCCTTATGATTTCAATACAACAATTCATATTTCCTTTGATTGCAATATCATTGGCTCAATAGTAACACTTTGTGCAAATCTTCTCTTGGTTTGATAAGAATGCCACCCATTTCCTTTGCACAATTTTATTGATCAACTTTGGAATATAACGTGTAGATGGATGGTGATAAATGATGTATGGCGAATGGTGCATTTCTTTGACATATTTATACTTCATATTTAGAAAAACAATTCGTTCCAAGAACTTTCAATAGAGCATTATTGTCTAAATTATAACTTGATCTCATATTCTTGCCTTCTCTTCTCTCATTCTTGAGGTGCTTTACCCTTAAGAGAAGATAGAAACTCTAAGTCAAACCAAGTCCTAAACCTTCCCCTTCCAGGTACAATGATGGGACTCAGTTGTGACCCCTCAAGAATGCCCTCCTTAGTTTAGAAACCCTATCCTTAAAGAGAAGAGGCAAGGCCAATGATGTGATAGTGGGTGGCTTGCATAGTCGGTGCCCCAAGCTCTCCTTCGTAAGGCATGACTTTCCCATAGAAATAGTTTGAGCGGTAACAAGTAGTAATCATGACTAATAGTTCTTGATTAATGAGTACTTAATACTAGAAAAAAAATACAATTTTCATGGACATTTGTTAGATCAAGCCAAAAGATAGGGATTACATTTTATAACTACCTCTCACATAGAGACGTGTAACATTTATTGAGGATGACCTTAAGGGAGAAAAATGTTTGAATTGAATTCATTTATGATTAGATGATATGGTTATATCCTATGGGGTTGACATAAAGTCTCTCTTTTGTTCAAGTACATTAAAATGAAAATGAAACCTATGTGGATAACAAACACTATAATGCACTTTTTAAATAAAGCCTTGTTGGTCCCATTATTAAGTCCAATGACCAATTACAACTAATTATAAAAAACCACTCATGAGGTAGCTAGTTCAAATAATTTGTTGGTATGCTTACATTCTTTCACCGTCACTTATATATTTGGAGCCCAAATTTCGAATTAATATTTTTTTCCAAATATCAGTGTTCCGATCTAGAAATACATCCATCAAGGAATTAGTGCTCTCTTATGAAATTTAATCAACCATTTTGATAAGATCTTGTATGGCTTAGTTCATGTTCTTGAGAGTGTACTGTTAACTTAGCATATAAGTTATAATATAGAAATTTATGATGTTTTCCTATACATTTGATTTGAGTAGTATTAACTTCTATTACATGCCACATTATGTGACTTCACTAGCATTCTCATATAAAACGTTTTTTTAAATGAAGGTTTTACCTACTTTCACAAGTCATTTAATTAGTCTAGGTTACTTCCTTTTCTCTAGACACATGATGATGTTTGATATATGCCATATGATAACCCACATTATGTTATTGAAAATTTGATTAAATATTGTGCTTGTGAGTTTCTTTGTCCAAAACATTGTAAAAAAATATTAGTCATAATGTTAATTAATGGAACAACTCATAAATCTATGTAAAAGAATATTTTGGAGAAGCACACATGTGCCATTCATCCCTAGAGGCATGTCATATAAGTGCTTGTGGTATCAATCCAAGACCATCCAAGTCCACAATGCTTCCTTTCCATGATAAGTTATGAAAATAGAATTGATTGTGTTTGTCAGACATGTTTTGCAGTCATAGTCTCATGAATATATCTCTCATGAACTAAACCAGATTGTAGATCATTCAAGACAATGAGTCTACAGTTGTAACTAAAGTAGATCGTGTCGCTTCATTTGCAGCTTTATCTAACAATTAGTTTAAGTGTTTCTCAATAGCCATGTCAAAGCTATTGGGTTTGGATCATTGGCCTGCTCCAATGCAAGGTAGACATGACAATCGACCAATGCTATTGATTTTCACAATTCATGACAACTACCCTTCCACAAGATTATGGGAATGAAGTTAGTGCCAATGGTAGTATCTCACCTTTTGAGTGCTTCTTATGTTATGAAAACTAATGTTTCTTCATAGAAGTGGACTTGGATGTAGAGTGTACTTACCTTGAGGGAAATATATCCAATCCTAATAGATTTGACCGAGCTATTGAGACACACTTATACCAATTGTTAGATAAATCTGCAAATGGAATGACATGAAATTATTTTGGTACAACTATAGACTCCTTGTCTTGAATGATTTATGGTGTGGTCCATTGCATGAGAGATCTATCTCCTGAAGATTGCAAAATATGTCTGGCAACATAAATCAATTGCATTTGCATAGATTATCATGGAAATGAAGGAGTTCAGATTTGGGACTAGAGTTGCATAGTTTGTTATGAAATATCACTTTTCTATGACTCAATTGTTCTTTCACCAACCCCCTGCGAAAACACCACTAATTAGTAGTAGATATTCAAACAAAACACCCACTATGGAAACGCCATTGATTAGTAGTAGAGACAAGTCTTCAAACAAAACACCCATAATTTTAGGTGTTTTAAGTGGGCTTGGTTCTACTCCTCATCCTATGTGTGTTCACAAGTAGGGGAACTTGGAAGATTGAAGTATGCCCTATTTCGAAGGGGGTAAAAACGTATTTTACTTGATGATATGAGTTGGTTTTACTTTTAACGGTAACATGTTGATATTCAATATATGACATATGATGACCCACATTCTGCTATTGAAAGTTTGATTAAATATCATGCTTGTGAGTTTCTTTATCCAAAACATGGTAAAACATATCAGTCATAATGTTAATATCGATGCGAAAACTCATAAATCTATGTAAAAACATATTGTGCAGAAGCACGCATGTGGAATCCATCCCTACATGTGTGTCATATAAGTGTCTATGAATTTATTATAATGGTGGTTACTCATTTTCATAGATTATTATGCTTATTTTCAATCCCTTTATTCATGGTTTGAATCTATAATCATTTCCCCTTGGGTATTGCTTCATTTCTTCATTGCCTCATGCCTACAACATGATCACTATAGTTTTCCCTCACAATAATACATATATTAGTGATGATATCAAGTGATTTACATGAAGAAACTCAAACATAGTGCTCTCACACCAATATCCATGGATTATCTACAAAAATGTGTTTTCCAGCTAACTTGCTTTATCCTCTGCATATATTTTGTAATGGGAAAATGAAATATTTACTTTATGTTATGTCTATCCTAGCAGAATTGCTCTCTATATTTTACAATCAATTTGTGAAAAGATATTTTTCATTTCTCATCATTCAAAATTGATCAAAAAACAAGCAATACTATTAAAATAAAGGGCACAAATGGGCATGGAATAAATCTTAGAAACTTTCCAAAAGAATGGAAAAAGTGTCAAAAAATAAAAACAAAAAATCTATTCTAGGAGGAATGTCAAGATGGTAAATCCATCAACAATAGAAGCATGATAATACCTAGGAGGAAAACCAAATAGGAAACCTCTCTTTCAAATAAAATAGCATCATGTATGTCATATCCTATACCGAGTATGTGAACATATATCCCTCTCAAGATGTAAAATGTCTCACTATAACCATGAGATTATATTCCATTTTATATTGTATCTCAACATATTTCACTGCAACCATGAGAGTATATATATAAACATTTGAATAGAAATGCATGGACATCAATGTGACCTTGTGCATTATTAAAATAAGAAATCATTTTCCTGTTACTTCATAATTCAATAGTCAAAATCTCAAAGACTATAGGTGAAAAACTAGTTTAAGCACTTTGAGCTTTTCCCATTATTGAAATAATGATAATATAAACTCTTAGAATATTTCAAGATTTTGAGTGCCCAATTAAGTAGAGACAAAATCTTAGCCTATCCATGTTGAAATATGAAGCCTTAACAAACATTCCCTTCTTAAAATATTCACCTTCAACAGAGTATATCCCTAGCTAGGCAAGAGAATTTTACTTAGCTCAAATAAGGAGCACTCTCTATGTTGCTTGAAGATTCTTCGAAGGGCCCTTCCAGGTCTTGAGACATGTGTTTTGAAAGGCTCTTACATAAGAAGAGAAAACATGCAGTGGATTTGTGATTTGGTTCATTGCATTCAAATTCAAGGTTGCCTCAACCTTAAATTGTTCTCACTAGAACTATATGACATACAAAATATAACAAAGTTCAAGAGAATGTAAAAAAAAAAAAGTTGTAATGTCCTACAAAGCATAAGGTTTTAAGATAATGACAATTTTTACAAGTAGACACCATAATATTAGGGACAGTTAGTGGCACCATCCTCTTTAGAATTTTAATAGTGTACTCTGGAATAAGTTGTAGGGTTTCTTTCCCCTTCTGCTTGACACCAGGAATCGCCATACTTGAATTTAACAAAGCACCCTCAAACAACAAAACGTTTTGTGATAAGTATAATAAAACCTAACCTCGTTCTTTCTCTTCCACTTCAAGGGATTTAAAACGTTCTGTGCTAAGTAGAAAAAAACCTAACCCCATGCTTTCTCTTCTTTAAGCGTGGGAAGAGACACACCCCACCCTGGGAGACCCAATAGAAAATAAAGCAGAGGAGGAAGGTCAATAGTGGCCCAAATAGTAATGGACCCAATAGGAACCACCAATACCCAAAAATCCACCCCTCCTAGAAAGAAAAACTAGGCAACCAAACAAACTGTGCGAGATAGGTTGCTTTGAACCTCTATTATAAAAACCCCATATGCACTTCCTGCTATGATTTCCCATAAACATTCCATGCAAGATAATCTACTGATGAAATCACACCATAGTGTACTTACCATGATATCATTTCAATTGTGATTAAACTGAATTCTCGCATTTACACTTGCCTTCATTAAACATGTTTGTAGTCTCAACTTGCATGCTCTTCCATGAGTGCTTATGGTACTTTGGTTGCATCATCTATCTCTCCCACATAGTTGCATTAACAAAATGGTACCCTCCTTCCTCCTTGGAAATGGATCCAACATGACACATGTGAACCACCATATCCCTCATGCACGATTGACTACTGACACATGATCAAACACCCCATCCAAGGGTATGGTTTTTAACTTTAGATTAGGGTCAATATTGTATATTTTAATACATGCAATATTTTATTATTTTTTTTAAAATTTCAAGTGCCATCTCCACATTGAACATGGAAGGAATTATAGATCCCTTCACACCACGAGATGTATATCATTTATGAAATCAATTCATTCAATTATTTTTATTGTATCATTACATAAATCAATGCACCCTATTATTTTTTGTTATATTATTGTTGAAACCAATGTGACTACTTTATATGTCTTAGGCTTATTTCACATATAGAATATATTATATCGATGTTAAAAGCAATGGATTATATTGTCGTTGAAATCAATGGACTAGAAAAATTCCCCCTTTATTTATAAAAATTACATTTTTAAAACTCAGTTTCTATTTTCTAATCTATAACTTCTTACAAATAGATGTACCAATACAAAAAATGTTTTTCTCTTGCTTAGTTCAAGTAATCTAGTTATTTTCTTAATAAAATAATGCAAATCCTAAATAGTGGAAAGTTATCTTTCCCAAATAAGAAATGATGACTTATTTCCTTACTTTTTGTTCATTTCAATTATATGTCTCTACCATAGTCCAAAAATGCCCTACCTATGCATACATGGAATTGCACTTTCCACTTACACAATTTGCCAATTTACTGTTGAGGATCCTTTCTAAAAAAATAGTTTTTGGAACATGTGTGTGCCCTGCTGAACTATAGCTTGCGTACACACTCTAGTTGCATACTAGAAAACCCATGTACATACGTGAGTTGCATGCTAGACATCCCGCGTTTACCTCCAAAAGTTGCAAAAAATATATAATTGCAAGGAATTCGGTGGAGTTTACGGGATATTGAGGGTTTCCCAACCATTTCACCCATTGTAGCCCATCCCCAAACCAAATAACCATATTTTTCTCATATAAAAAGAGGTCTTGGGGTCCTATTTACAACAAAAAGCAAGAGAACAAAGAAACTCTGCCAAAATCTCTTCCCCTTCTAGCCCAAGTTTTGTAGCCCTTTATGATATTTAGCATCATCATTCCCCCTCTAGCCCTTTCTCCTTATACAATCCTTTCCATTTTCCCAAAGAGATCAGTTGGTTGTGAGAGTCAAGCACGAGAATGATGCACTTGGAGTAGTAATAAGAGGAGCCCAAACCTAGTTCGTGGAGCATTTTCCGATAAGAAGGTTGTAATCTTTTTTATCTTCATATTGAATAAAAGAGTTCTTTCATGTCCCAATACATTGTGTATTTTAATATTTATTGATTAATGCATCTATTCTTATATTTGAATATTAATAGTGACAAGTAGAGATTGTATATTTGTAGCATTGTTTTCCTAAGTGTTCTTCTAGGTCAGCTTTGGGAGGAGACCCGCAATCTAGGAAGCTACAAAGGTGAAGGAGGTCTACATCAGACATTAGGACCAAAGGTACACCTATTGATCTTCCTTCCCCTCTCTTTTATTTCAGTTTAGATAGTTTTTGGACAGATTAGGATTAGGAATGTCTTTTAAGGGAAGTTAGTTCTCTTCCTGTACCTAGACCCAGTATAGTAATAGGGGGATTTTCTCTGCTAGCAGAATTGGTGACTCCATTGGGGAGTCTCTCTAGGGTCTTAGTGGGAGATTTTGGTTTAAATTGGTTTTTTAATTTCTTTTTGAGTTTTTCAGGCTTACTAAGTCAATTTATAGTCTTTGGTCACCTTTCAGGTGCCTACCATCCTTCCCTACTGAGTCAGTTTTCCAAGCCTTTTTTCTTTTTGAAAAATTTCAGAGGTGTATGCGCCCTGCTTTGGCTCATCCTACATACATATGCAATATGCACTATATACATCCCACGTACATACGCAGGTTGTTGGTGCAACATCCCGCGTCTCTATGTCTTGAAAGATTTTTTCTCTTTCTTGGCAGAAGCTTTGGGCTTCTCAGACCTTTCTTGGACTTTACATGGACTTTGTCAGCGGTCTTAGGTTGGGTTAAAGATTCGATTTTAACTTGTTTCTTGATCTTATTTTTTTTCCTTAGAGGTTTAGAGTTGGCTTATAAGCGTTAGATCCTCCTCTAGATTCTTGTGAGTCCTCATGTTTATGTGGTGGTCTAGGGTCTATATGAGTCTTGGGTTTTATATTGTCTTTATCTAGTTTATACTTTGAAAAACAAAAAGAATATTTTACTTCTATTTTTCTTGTTTAGGCATTTCAAAAAATCAAAAAAATATTGCATTAATGCATTTAATTTGGTTATAGTAGCGTAGGTTCCCCTTTTACAAAAAAAAAGAGTTTTGTTTCAAAGCTCCTTATTTTCCTGAAAGTATAAATAGTTTTTCATTGTGAAAAAAAAATCTATTTTAGGAAATTTTCAGTTATAGGATCTTGGAATATTGTTTTGAAAAGTTGACATTCACAAAGATTTACAAGCCTTTGCTTTAAATTTGAAGTATCTAGTTTGCTTTTTCATAAAATGATCTAAATTTTTCTTCTCTTTTGTCTCTTCCAAACACCACAAGTTGAAATTAAATATCATTTGTGTAAGTCAAGCCCATAAAATTAATGCTTAACTTAAAATCTATTAGAATTTTTTCTAGGGTTCAACAACTAGTCTAGGCTTTAGGGCCTTGAAATAGGTGTGAAGAGGAAACTCTTCAAGGCCATATAAAAAAACATTGGAGTCTATGATAGGGAGTGTTAAAAGTCCAGCGTTGTAAGATTTATCCGGGACCCCCATCTAACACAGGGGATAAACAAGAGGTCATGTAAGGAAAGGTAGAGGAGATTACCAATCCAAATTTGGACCAACGAAGCCTCACATCGAGGGTATTTCTTGGGAATCACATTGATCTCATTTGACTATGGAGCCTCGTGGACCTAGAATCCATTCGATATCCTCAATTGTCTTCCAGACCAATTTCCTTTAGTAGACTTGAAGGGCTTTAGACTCTATTATCCTACTCATTACGATCAACCTGACTGTCTATTGTACTCCCGTGGTGACTAACTGGGAGTTGGAAACCTAGATGCCAATTTTTATGGATTTATACAGGTGACTGCGGGGGTATATCATGGTACCTAGGGTAGACGTTGGATCATGATTTGCAGAGTATACCTAGAGGGTGTTTTTATGTTTGAGTTACAATTGCATTGGTAATTTTCTCTAGTGTCGATTGGCATAACTGTTCTTCCTACTAGTTGGTTTTCTGCTTGATTTGCTTTTAAGAACTTTTAGTGTGTGCTATGTGTTTCACGCTAGCCAAACCTTATAGTGTCGGTTGATAATTTCACAAGGTGTAATATCAATAGCTTCATCATTCATGTAGGCTTCAAGGCCTGTCGTCGGTTACTTTGGAGAAACCATTGCTACCATTGAGGCGTAGGATAGATCAAGAAGGCTCATTCGAAGCTACTAGGCCATAGGAAACTGTACCATAGCTAGCTCTGAGAGAATACTTTCATGCACTAGAGGAATCCATTGTTTCTGACCTCAAGACCAAAGTTTTGAGGCCAAAAAATTCTTCGATCTCCGGATTATTGGTGTCACCTTTAATTCATGTAGTCCCCCCCCCTAGGTGACTTCACTTGAACAACAGTTCATTTGATGAGCGACGATGTAAACAAATAGTTCTACTTCATGAGGGAGTCCTCATACTCCCATTTCAACTATTGTAGGAGGGGGTGTTGTGACTCCTCCCCACCTCCACTGTTCAGGACCATGGTTGTCCAAATGCCCACTACTTTGGGAAATGGCTCTATTCCTTTGAAGAATTTACCCACTATTTCCTCTCTTCAGAACACATTGAGCACACCCTTTTCATATGGGATTCCTGGTTTTGACTCTACCTCGGTTCTCACATACTTTACTCTACAAATCATTGGTCTGGAGGTAGGGAGCTCTAATGCTCCCTTGCAAGGATCCATCGTGGGCACCACTGCCCCATTCAACGCCATTCCTTACAGTGGGGGTCACATCCCTCCTCCATCCCCTTCACTCAGTGGCATGTTTCAATAGACAATCGGGCCTAATACCAATTATAGTTTGTTCAATGGAGGGATTCAGGGACCTTCGTCCTACACGAATCTGATAGGATCAATGTAATTTTCTTTGTTGGGGGAATTTGGAAATAAAACTTTTACTTCGTCTGATATATCGACTGGGGGAAACCCTGTCTTTGGTCAACAAAACCATGCGCAAGGTTTCATCCCTTCAGAAGGAGTGATGACAATAGTTTACTCCTCGCAAGGTCTTCAGAATCCTTGGCAGGGCTCATTTCTCTCGCAAAGGATGTCGAACAGGGGAAACCCCTCCCACATTTTGTGGAACCCTGATAAAAACTATGCTAGGAGGGTTGGCTGGGGGAATTCTCAACCAAGTCCCATGGAATACTATACAGGGAGAAATCCATGCACAATTCATGTCATCTAACTTCTATAATAAGCTGACGATGCAACATCATATGCAAACCCCTTTCACTAGAGAAGGCCATCACGGTATTTACCAAAACCCTAGCCAACAGTCAAACTTTTCCTAGAAACCTGGTGCCAACCAAAATCCAAGTCCCTCTTTTCATTTAAATAGGCCACAACTGAGACTACCTTTTCTGGAAACTCTGCATTTTCTAGACCTATCGAGATTGTGAAATGATCTGATATGACATGATCCACGTTAGCCCCCCATGCCAACTAAGTTTCCTTCCGACATCCCTAAGTTTGAGGGAAATCTTGGCGAAGATCCAGGTGATCACGTGAAAAAATTTCACTTGTGTTTCTCATCCAGCTCATTGAAGGATGACTATGTTCAATTGCACTTATTTCAACACACTCTTATAGGGGGTGTGGCGAAATGGTATATCAAGCTCAACAACTCGAAGTATGTTTAATTTAATGACCTGGATAAGGTTTTCTTGAACCACTTCCAGCTACTAGTGAGATACGATGCCGACATCGAGTTGTTGGCCAACTTCGAGCAGATGAAAGCTGACTATATCTCAGATCACATCTGAGAATGACGATGACGAAAGAGTTTGATTAAATTCAAGGTCCCTCCTTCATTTTTTCTCGAGTGGTTCTTAAATTCTTTGGTTCCTTGTTTGTCTAAAGACATAACAACGTACGAGGTGTTTTTCGAAGAAGATGCTATTATGAGAGCCCAACAGCTAGAGTATATTTACTCTCAGTCTGGTATGCTATACAAGATCTTACCCGATGCACTGTAGTCAACTCTTGACAAAGCCAAATAGAATTTTGGGCCTCATGATGGCATAGTAGGCTCATCACAGATAAAGTCCACAGATATGTTGTCTAATCAATTACAATAGTTATCGATTCAACAAATTATGGCCAGACAAACTCCTTGTTTTGTTTCCCCCGTAACCTAGATTTCATATGTACAGAGTGTGCAATCAACTAATTCCAAGGATAACCAACAAATCGAGGGAAATAAGAAACATAAAATCAAGAAGGGTAAGGAGGATAAGAAGGCTGAAAATAATGTTGGCAAGGGAAAAATTTAAAAGAGAAAGGTGAATTTTCTATGTAAGATTTGCACGGATGACCACATGACTCACCTATGCCCTCGGCTTGTAGAAGCCCATAATCTACTGGAACAACAACAACCTACTTTGTTGATGAACACTTTTCCACAAGGGAAAAATATTCCTTAATATTCCGCATCCACGAGTGCGGTTGAGAGTACTCAGGGAGCCCCTGCAGCCAATAATAATACAAATTGGGATGAAAAAATCTATATGATGAAATCCAAAGTGAATTTAGCGACTAGGGCTCATAACTATGGAACACCAGAATCTGTTGAGAAGGGAAAAGAGGCCTCCAACCCATTGAATCCTCTTCAAATTGAGAATACAATGGGAGAAACAATGACTCACATCCCTAAAGGTGTTGGACACACCGATCACACTGAGAGGGGGGGTGATTCAGTGTAGGGCTCTTTTTCAACTTCCCTTCACAAAAATCCTTAGTTAGCAATCACCATTTACTCATCACTTATTACTGTTATTTATAACCAGTTGTATTTGAATATCTATCAACAACATTTAAAAGCAACATATATCATCAATAAGCCATCAACACAAAGAACACAAGATGTATGTACAATTTTATTTTAATTATGGACTACAATCCTTGGGTTTATCAGCAACAAATGAATAAAGTATCAACTCTACAAGACAACCAACTTTGCAATGCAAGACTCAACTTACACAACTCAGCACCAATTGAGAAGAGGATTCAATCCTTAACAGATACCAATCTGTTAACATGTATGTGACCTGTTATAAGTGCAACATGCATATGTATGCTCCCTACCAATAGTGCAGCCCACGTATGTACGTAGTCTGGCTCACAACAGCCTATGTGTGCCTCCTTAAGAACTAGGGTTTTCTCTCTCCATGAAAACTCATATCTTCTACATCCTTTGTCACATACACCTCTGCCTTTCACTGTCCAATATGTACCATAACGAATCACAACACATATATTCTCTCCAAAAACTTACTCATGCTCCTCAACCATGCAATATGAATGTTACTCAATCATGTATAAGTAGACAGTATACTATGGCAACCATATCAGTGATGAAACATAGGAGTGTTTCTCACTCTATCAATCAACCAACATAAATCATATCACAACATCCATACCAATAATTCTGTAATCATTCAACATCAAGACAACTATGTAACCATACCAGAACTTCTATGGCATATTTGGGCCCATAGAATGGAGCTCTGGAAATTGATTCATCCTTCAGGAACCTGGCACTAGCTCAACTCAAGTCTTCAAGAATTTCTTCAACTGTACTCTCTCTGATCTCCTTTAGCACATGTGTGTATGCACCCTGCCTCACTGTATCCCATGTATGTACATGCTTTGGCCCACTCCTGCTCGCATACTCCTTCAGAAACTAGGGTTTCAAAACTTTTAAAACTTTTTCCATCAAGATCTTAGACTTACGAAAACTTTAATGTGTCCACGAGATCCTGCAATCACTCTCTTCCTCAGAATAGATATTCAATATATGCTCAAGAGAGATATCTTTACAAGAGACCTTTGCCTCTTATTTATACTCTCGAAGTAGCTTCCTTAGAAGCATCCACTAGGCCACTTTGTCCACATATCAATTTTTTCCACATAACCATTTTTTCCACATGGCTACCTTTATCCAACTTTGTCCACATAGCCACTTTGTTCACATGGCCACTTGTCCATTTAACCCACTTTCCTTATTTTAGGCTTAACCCACTTATAACCACTTTCCATAATTATAAAGTTCTCCATTTACTTTATTATTTAAATAATCCTCTTTCACTTTATCACTTCACTTTATTATTTAAACAATTTCTTCTTTGTAAACACTTTGACTTCTTTGACCTTTTGGGGCTTCTAGTCAACACATGAGGGTC
Source organism: Picea glauca (assembly GCA_000966675.3). Lineage (NCBI taxonomy): Eukaryota > Viridiplantae > Streptophyta > Pinopsida > Pinales > Pinaceae > Picea > Picea glauca. Next base: position 72,509 of record JZKD02S1747486.1, read on the forward strand.
CTCCAACTTCGTAAGGCAATAAATCTCAAACCATGAGGAGTTATGTGATGTTCCACATACCATTGGAAATTAAATGACATGTACTATCCATCTATGATAGTTTCACTGAAAAATTCACTGATATTCATCTCAATATTCCACAATTAATCATGGGTTCTCTAACCATACTTCTAGGATAACTCAACTGCAAAGAGTCTTCCCATGAGATATTTCACCATAAGGGGGCCACTTTGGATTTAATCCATTCATACTTCATATAAACCATGACAAGAAAACAATGACTCATATTTACATTAATCCCATGACAATACATCACTATGACATTGTCCCTTTGTCATTGATTCTATGCATGACCACATGATCCAACGATCAATACATTAGTGCATACATCCATATATTAAACCTATATCAATGAAAACAGATCGATCCATCTTCATCTATGCATGACTTCATTTATCAATAAATTCACTTGACATCCATTCATTTACAACAATGACAGTGCATACTTCATCAATATACTATGACAAGACATTGTTCCTTTGACACCAATCCTTTGATATCAACGACAACATGATCCAACAATATCCCCCTTTGGCATTGATGGAAATATGCATTTTGATGTCAACACCAATCATTGATGGAAACATGTAGACATGGCATTGCTCTTCATCAATGGTCATCTCAATCACATCAATGTGATTATCTCTCCCATTCTCTCCTTGAGGCTGCTCCCCCTACTTGAACTCACCTTGGGCCTACTCCCCTTGCTTGGATGCCTTGAAATTCCTCTGAATAATATCTCCCCCTTTTAAACAAGGGATATCACTCTGTTGTAATGCTGAAGACATATTGCTCATGCTCCCCCTGTGACCATCGCTCCCCTTGGAACCATGAATTTGTGCTCTTTCTTCAAGTATTTACCTTTTCATCTAATAAATATCTCCTCCTGGAATCATGGGAAGACAAATGACTACCCCTATGGGTATGTCTCCCCCTATCTTCTCTAAAATATGAATAGTATGCTACCAACATTATGCTACCACTGCAATATGCTTCTGTTGCAAATTCTACTACTTAACCGGAATATAGATCAACTACTTCAAGAATGATATGCTCTTCCTATGACGATCGTTGGACATGTCCATGCATAAAACACATGCCATACCATACATCATGAATAAAAAGATATGGCAAAAATTAATAGAGAATATTGAACAAAACACCAACCAAGTACATCCTATACCATATTGTGTGCCAACCATGCACAACACCTATGTACATCAACCATGTACATCAATACCATACAATATACCATAATCTATCATCAATGGAGTGTATCAACCATATTCTAAGAACTTGTTCCAACTATGTACCAACCATATGCCTCTACCAACATGCCAACTATGTGCCTCAAAAAAGTGTCATATCACTCATGATATGCCTCTACCATGAACCAAGTGCCACAACCATGTATCTTAATCAATGAAGTGTCTCAACTATATCATCCCATACATCATGTATTGAAGTATATGCTAAAACAAGTAATACCAATGATGTAATTTAGCCAAGTACTATCACCCACAAACATATACCATCTATGAGTGCATCAACATTTTACTAAACATGTATCACCACCTGTACCAAGCAAGTGCATCAACCATGCACCAAACCTCAACAAGATGAACTACAATCAAGATGTGTTCCCATACATGTATGCCATATCGATCACAAACCATGTGCCAATCATACTGATAACAGGTGCCTCTAACAATGTACCAAGAATGTACCAGTCATGCATCAACTATAGATCAAGCTATGACTCATCAATGATGTATAAGATAACCACCTCATCAACTCATCAACTATATGTCCCAATATGTAGTGCAACCACATGCTAAATGCATGCACTAAGAGATCCAAAAAATATTCCTCCAATAATATATCATAATATATATCAAGGGAACTCAAATATGTACCATCCATGTACCCCAACAGATCAACCTCAACCACCATTCACTATAGAAAATACTAAGCATCCAAAAATCCATGTACTAGAAGTGTGCCTCAATAGATCAATGATATCTCTAGCTACCATCATCATGATATATCTCATAACCAAGGTGCAATAACTTCATTGTCACAACCAACATTGTTCCCCAAAAGAAAAATGTCTCAATCCACACTCTAGGGTTAGTATAATGCATCAAGGATAGACTTTCAACACTCAACCATATGTCATCACCATACATACATCAATTATGTATGTCAACATGTAATCATGAAAACCTACAAAAAACCATGTCAAACCCTGCAACAGACCATGTCAGACCCTGCAACACAGAGTTATACCATCACATCAAGCTGCAACTTATTTGCAAACCTACTTTCAAGGATTTTACCATCTGTACGTGGCCTGCTATACAAACAGCTTGCGTATGTACACGACCTATTTATAGGTCAACT
>JZKD02S1747486.1:94881-113885 GCA_000966675.3 Picea glauca
GAGACATTACTTAATTCCTAAAGAGTTTGTCTTATACAATGATAATCATGCATTGCAATTTGTGACTCAATAGGAGAAGTTGAATCAAAGACATGTAAAATGGGTTGAATATATGAAAATTTTCACATTTGTGATTAAACATATTTATGGCACTGCTAACAAAGTTGTTGATTCTTTGAGCAGGAAGTGTTTGCTATTGCAGGAGTTCAGGGTCAAAACGTTGGGTTTTGATGATCTCAAGGAGATGTATCAAGTTGATCTAGATTTTAAAGAGGTGTACGAAGCAGCTGAGAATCCAATTCTCAGAGATAGAAGCCAATGGACAGAATACATGATCCAGGAAGGATTATTGTTTAAAGGTAATCAACTTTGTATTCTAACATGCTCCATGAGGGAGAATTTGTTGAAGGAGAAACATAGTGGAGGACTGGTCAGACACTTCGGTCATGACAAGACATTTGCAAAGTTGAATGAGTCATATTTTTGGCCAGGAATGCGAGCAGATGTCAAAAGATTTGTGGACAGATGCAGAATTTGCCAGCATTCAAAAGGCAAGAGGCAGAATGTTGGATTTTATCAACCATTGCCCATACCTGAGAAGCCATGGGATGAAGTCATCATGGAATTCATATTGGGGTTGCCAAGAACACAAAGAGGGTTTGACTCAATCTTTGTGGTGGTGGATAGATTTTCCAAGATGGCACACTTCATTCCATGTCAGAAAACCAGTGACGCAACTCACATTGTGAACCTATTTTTCAAAGAAGTCATTCAACTTCATGGCTTACCAAGGAGCATAGTTTCGGATCGAGACACTAAGTTCATTGGACACTTCTGGAGAACCTTATGGAAGAAGATGGGAACAAAATTGTCGTTCAGTTTGTCTTATCATCCGCAGATGGATGGAAAAACAGAAGCGATGAACAGGAGTCTGGGAGACTTGCTGAGGAGCTTGGTGACAGAACACCATAGCTAGTGGGACAACATATTACCACAGACGGAGTTTGCTTATAATGACTCAGTTAATAGAAGCATGGGGTAGAGTCCGTTTCATATTGTCTATGGCATACAACTGAGAGGAATTTCTGAGTTGAGGGATTTAGAACAGATTGCGACTAGGAGTGCTAGTGCAGAAGATTTCACAGAGGCGATGAAGGAACTTCACATCCAGGTGAAGGAACGATTATAGAGTTCGAGCCAAGAATATAAGCGGAGAGAAGATCAGCATAAAAGACAACTTCAATTTGAAGTTGGCAATTTGATCCTCGCACATTTGAGAAAGGAAAGGTTCCTGAGAGGAACATATAATAAACTGAAAATGAGAAAATCGGACCATGCAAGGTCTTGAAGAAATTTGGGGTGAATGCTTATGAGATTGAATTACCCGATGGGATCGGAATTTCTCTGATATTCAATGTCTCATATTTGTACCCATATAAAGCTAACGAAGAAGAAGCAGAAAATGAACAACCAGAGGTTTAGTGGCAAAAACAGATGCCAGTTGAATAAAAGTCGTAGATGGAGCGCATATGGGACAAAAGGGTCAGCAATAAGACCAGGCGAAAGAAATAATTTGAGTATTTGGTCAAATGGAAGGACCATCCAGTTGAATATTCCAGCTGGGAGAATGAAGCAGAGATTCAGAGGCATGGATAGACCGTGCGTGAGCTCATGGACAGAATCCCATGAAAATTTTCAAGTGAGGGAGTATGATGCAGGATCATCTCAAGCGAGCCAACGTGGAGATAAAAGACAGCTAGAAAAGCACAGCGCAAATTTTGAAAATGTTAAGTAATGAAAATGAGATCATTAAACGGAGGGGACACTTGTATAATATAAACGGACCTTGAGCGATCTTCTCTCGTCCTTAGTAGGTAGAAGGCATTTATAATAGTTAATGCAAGTAGATAGAAATTAATGCATAGATTAGACAGTTTAGAATGAAAGAGGGAAACGGGATATAGACACCCTCATTGTGTATTGTAAGAGAGGATTATGTCAATTGAGAGCATAGAAGAGAAGAAGAAGAGAGCTGTATAGACAAAGTCTATGTACAAAAGTTCTGGATTAATACAAAAAGGGCTTTGATTCAGACTCATGGTGTTCAAATATTCTCTATGTATGCATTATTGAATGTTATGCTCATGAATGATTTACTCTTTCTGTCATGCAATTTATTTTATGCTATGTATGAATGATTTCTTGTTAAATGTTTGAAATCTGAGAGAGAGAGTAAGGGAAATGAGTTTCAATTGTTTCTCTATCTGAGTAAGAGTTCCTGCAAGGAGTGCAGTTGAATTGTCTGCAAGGAGTGTGTTGACAAAGGATTCAAAGGTTTGTCTCTGAAAACTCAGATAAGATAGCTTTTGTTCTCATTCTCTCGGAAGTGCAGGTAGGCACAGGAGCCATGCAAGGAGTGCATAGGCCAAGTAGAGTTTTAGGTTTTGTAACCTGAGAAATTGTTGAGAGACTACTACTGTAGGGAGTGCGCAGATTCGAAGGACTTCAATCCTTTGAAGTAATTGAAGGATTTGCCACAAGGAGTGCATGTAGGAGTCTTCTTTAAGACTCGGAGTTAGAGAAATCTCAGGAAGGATAAATCCTTCGAAATTGTCGAAGATAAGCAAAGGAAGTTTGTGCATTGGAGCATTGAGAAGGTGTCACAAATTTGTGTCGCATGCGGTTAAGTACCATTGAAAACCAATTTGGTGAAAAAGTTGCAGAAGTCCTTGAGAAGGAAGGAGAACGGACGGTCGAAATTATCCATGGAGAATCTGTGAAGTCCCCCGAGCCGTTAGATATCCCAGAGGAGCAGGGTAGTTATAAAGAGTGTTTTCAAAGTTTCAAGCTCAGGAGAGGTAGAGCCGTAGATTCAAGCCAACAAGGTCCATTGGATTTAACCGTGGATTTCCATTTCGAGGTTTTGTGAGTTGAAGTCCCATAATCTTTGCATCAGGATTTGCGAAATCGTGAAGTCTGAAATCCTGATGGAATGAAGAGCTGTTGAAAATTCAAAATTGCGAGCGCATCGAAGTTTTGGTAATTCAGGTTTTGGGATTTCAGGGTTCGTGGAGCAAAGTGCACGACATCGCAACTCATGAACTCGCGATAAGGAGAAATCCGAAATTGGAAATGGAAAGGTCAAGTGTTGACTGTTTTCAGGTTTCAGGGATTTGAGAGAAAGGGCACCTGACCACCGTATTCACAAAATCGCGAAATACGATCTCCCAAAGTATAAAGGGGGGGAATTCCTCAAGGTTATTTGTGGGTGCAGATTTCTTGAAAGGGAAATAGAAGAGCCAAGAGTTGAGAGCTCTTCGGGCTAGTGGAAGAGGAAAGATCATGTGTGTGTGGACTTTCGACCTGCGGGTTGGGAGGGCTGCGTTAGTTCTTTTGTGGAGTTGATACTCTATTCAATTGTTGTTGATAAACCCAAGGACTGTAGTCCATAATAAAAAGAAAATTGTACGCACATCTTGTGTTCTTTGTGTTCTTTCTGGTGATGGATTATTGATGATATATGTTGTTGTTATCTGTTGTTGATATATGTTCACATACAACTATTTATAAATGAAAGTAATAAGTGATGAGTAAATGGGGATTGCTAACTAAGTATTTTTGTGAAGGGAATTTGAAAAAGAGCCCTACACTAATTCACCCCTCATCTCAATGTGCTCGGTGTGTCCAAAAATTGGTATCATAGTGGTCCTTCACTATAATACTTAAAAATCTTGGAGTAGATCCATGGACACACAAATGGATGATGAAGTTCCAATCCTTTATGAGGAAAATTATTCAACATGGATAATAGAAATGAAAGTGCATTTGAAGTAAAAAGGAGTAGGTGTTTGGAAAGAAGCTATTGTTGGATCAATTCCCTTGAAGAATAAGTCAAAATTTTTAGCTCAAAAAGAAGAAAATAAGAATGATGCATTGGCTCTCAAGACCATCTTCAATGGACTCTCAAGTTCTATCAAATAAAGCATGAGACAATGCACTTCTGCCAAGGATCTATGGCTAAAGCTAGAGAAGACATACCAAGGCAAAAAGGAAGACACTAAAGACAACTCCATCAAAAACAATGAAGGTAAATAATCTCCACAATCCTCTTATTGCAATAATTCTAAATGTGATGATGTTGAATATTTCTCTACATGTGAAGAAGAAGATCTAGAAATAGTTTGTAAAGAATCTGATGATAATTATCCCATGGAAAAAGTAGAAGAAGAACTTTCAAATATTAAAAGGAAAGTTGATTGGGGTCTATATGAATACAACTATGACCATAGTTATATAGACTATAGATATCTTTCTGAGAACACTAAAAGGTTTCTTGAAAAGAATCAAAATCATATTTTGAAACTAAATAAAATGCTCAAGGAACAAGAAGAAAGTAAAAGGTATCAATTACAAGAAAAAGAAGAAGAGATCAAAATACTAAAGAATGAAATAGAAGAAAATAAGAAGGTAGATAATGAGATTAACAAAAGTCTTGAAGTTAATATGCATCTGAAGACCCAAATTGAAGAAGCCAAAAGGGTAGAGGAACTACTAAGGATTCAAGTAAATGAAAAGGAAGAGTCATGTCATAAATTGGAAGCTGAACTTGTTGATCTTAGAAAGAAAGTAGAGAAGTGAAACAAATTCTTGAATAGCTCAACAATATTGAATGAAATATTGGATAGTCAAAGATCACCAAATGATAAACCAGGTCTTGGATACAACAAATAATCTACACATGTTGAAGCAAGCACCTCAAAGAAGCTTGAGGTAAGTCCCTTCTTCTCAAAAGATGGAAATAATGTTGCAAGTAAACAATCTACACGAGGGAAGGAAAATATCAAAAGAACAAAGCAATGAAGACATCAAGAAGCCATATTTACAGCTCAAAGAAAATTCAAATAAGAGACACCTTCAATATGGACACCAAAGAAAAGGTATGAAAATGTTTTTCATAGTCACTATCACTCATGTAATGAATATGGTCACAAAGNTTCTGGATTAATACAAAAAGGGCTTTGATTCAGACTCATGGTGTTCAAATATTCTCTATGTATGCATTATTGAATGTTATGCTCATGAATGATTTACTCTTTCTGTCATGCAATTTATTTTATGCTATGTATGAATGATTTCTTGTTAAATGTTTGAAATCTGAGAGAGAGAGTAAGGGAAATGAGTTTCAATTGTTTCTCTATCTGAGTAAGAGTTCCTGCAAGGAGTGCAGTTGAATTGTCTGCAAGGAGTGTGTTGACAAAGGATTCAAAGGTTTGTCTCTGAAAACTCAGATAAGATAGCTTTTGTTCTCATTCTCTCGGAAGTGCAGGTAGGCACAGGAGCCATGCAAGGAGTGCATAGGCCAAGTAGAGTTTTAGGTTTTGTAACCTGAGAAATTGTTGAGAGACTACTACTGTAGGGAGTGCGCAGATTCGAAGGACTTCAATCCTTTGAAGTAATAGAAGGATTTGCCGCAAGGAGTGCATGTAGGAGTCTTCTTTAAGACTCAGAGTTAGAGAAAGCTCAGGAAGGATAAATCCTTCGAAATTGTCGAAGAGAAGCAAAGGAAGTTTGTGCATTGGAGCATTGAGAAGGTGTCACAAATTTGTGTCGCATGTGGTTAAGTACCATTGAAAACCACTTTGGTGAAAAAGTTGCAGAAGTCTTTGAGAAGGAAGGAGAACGGACGGTCGAAATTATCCATGGAGAATCCGCGAAGTCCCACGAGCTGTTAGATATCCCAGAGGAGAAAGGTAGTTATAAAGAGTGTTTTCAAAGGTTCAAGCTCAGGAGAGGCAGAGCCATAGATTCAAGCCAATAAGGTCCATTGGATTTAACCGTGGATTTCCATTTCAACGTTTTGTGAGTTGAAGTCCCGTAATCTTTGCATCAGGATTTGCGAAATCGTGAAGTCTGAAATCCTGATGGAATGAGGAGCTGTTGAAAATTCAAAATTGCGAGCGCATCAGAGTTTTGGTAATTCAGGTTTTGGGATTTCAGGGTTCGTGGAGCAAAGTGCACGACATCGCAACTCACGAACTCGTGATAAGGAGAAATCCGAAATTGGCAATGGAAAGGTCAAGTGTTGACTGTTTTCAGGTTTCAGGGATTTGAGAGAAAGGGCACCTGACCACCGTATTCACAAAATCGCGAAATCCGATCTCCTGAAGTATAAAGGGGGGGAATTCCTCAAGGTTATTTGTGGGTGCAGATTTCCTGAAAGGGAAATAGAAGAGCCAAGAGTTGAGAGCTCGTCGGGCCAGTGGAAGAGGAAAGATCATGTGTGTGTGGACTTCCGACCTGCGGGTTGGGAGGGCTGCATTAGTTCTTTTGTGGAGTTGATACTCTATTCAATTGTTGCTGATAAACCCAAGGATTGTAGTCCATAATAAAAAGAAAATTGTACGCACATCTTGTGTTCTTTGTGTTCTTTCTGGTGATGGATTATTGATGATATATGTTGTTGTTATCTGTTGTTGATATATGTTCACATACAACTATTTATAAATGAAAGTAATAAGTGATGAGTAAATGGGGATTGCTAACTAAGTATTTTTGTGAAGGGAATTTGAAAAAGAGCCCTACACTAATTCACCCCTCATCTCAATGTGCTCGGTGTGTCCAAAAATTGGTATCATAGTGGTCCTTCACTATAATACTTAAAAATCTTGGAGTAGATCCATGGACACACAAATGGATGATGAAGTTCCAATCCTTTATGAGGAAAATTATTCAACATGGATAATAGAAATGAAAGTGCATTTGAAGTAAAAAGGAGTAGGTGTTTGGAAAGAAGCTATTGTTGGATCAATTCCCTTGAAGAATAAGTCAAAATTTTTAGCTCAAAAAGAAGAAAATAAGAATGATGCATTGGCTCTCAAGACCATCTTCAATGGACTCTCAAGTTCTATCAAATAAAGCATGAGACAATGCACTTCTGCCAAGGATCTATGGCTAAAGCTAGAGAAGACATACCAAGGCAAAAAGGAAGACACTAAAGACAACTCCATCAAAAACAATGAAGGTAAATAATCTCCACAATCCTCTTATTGCAATAATTCTAAATGTGATGATGTTGAATATTTCTCTACATGTGAAGAAGAAGATCTAGAAATAGTTTGTAAAGAATCTGATGATAATTATCCCATGGAAAAAGTAGAAGAAGAACTTTCAAATATTAAAAGGAAAGTTGATTGGGGTCTATATGAATACAACTATGACCATAGTTATATAGACTATAGATATCTTTCTGAGAACACTAAAAGGTTTCTTGAAAAGAATCAAAATCATATTTTGAAACTAAATAAAATGCTCAAGGAACAAGAAGAAAGTAAAAGGTATCAATTACAAGAAAAAGAAGAAGAGATCAAAATACTAAAGAATGAAATAGAAGAAAATAAGAAGGTAGATAATGAGATTAACAAAAGTCTTGAAGTTAATATGCATCTGAAGACCCAAATTGAAGAAGCCAAAAGGGTAGAGGAACTACTAAGGATTCAAGTAAATGAAAAGGAAGAGTCATGTCATAAATTGGAAGCTGAACTTGTTGATCTTAGAAAGAAAGTAGAGAAGTGAAACAAATTCTTGAATAGCTCAACAATATTGAATGAAATATTGGATAGTCAAAGATCACCAAATGATAAACCAGGTCTTGGATACAACAAATAATCTACACATGTTGAAGCAAGCACCTCAAAGAAGCTTGAGGTAAGTCCCTTCTTCTCAAAAGATGGAAATAATGTTGCAAGTAAACAATCTACACGAGGGAAGGAAAATATCAAAAGAACAAAGCAATGAAGACATCAAGAAGCCATATTTACAGCTCAAAGAAAATTCAAATAAGAGACACCTTCAATATGGACACCAAAGAAAAGGTATGAAAATGTTTTTCATAGTCACTATCACTCATGTAATGAATATGGTCACAAAGATTTGGATTGCAGATATTATGTAAAGAGAGATAATGAAAGATTTCATAACACCCGAAGGTGTTGGAGATATAATCAAGTAGGACACATTGCTTCTCATTGTCACAACATGAGATGCTACAACTGTAGTGGATTTGGCCACAAATCCTAGGATTGTTGGAACACAAGAAGCTAGTCCATGATGAGAACTTCATATAGCATGACAAGAAGAACACATGAGGCTAGAAGAGAAGACAATGTTGGAAATATGGAATCTCATAGCTCAAGTTATCAGAAGTTGGGGCACCTGCAGAAGGGGGTGAAGAAGACTGAACTATCAGAACATATTGGCAGCCCTAAGGCAAGCTCAATCTTGATTTCTTCTGAAGAGTACATTGGTAATAGTCATGTACATAGGTGAGTTGACCTATAAATAGGTCGTGTACATACGCAAGCTGTTTGTATAGCAGGCCACGTACAGATGGTAAAATCCTTGAAAGTAGGTTTGCAAATAAGTTGCAGCTTGATGTGATGGTATAACTCTGTGTTGCAGGGTCTGACATGGTCTGTTGCAGGGTTTGACATGGTTTTTTGTAGGTTTTCATGATTACATGTTGACATACATAATTGATGTATGTATGGTGATGACATATGGTTGAGTGTTGAAAGTCTATCCTTGATGCATTATACTAACCCTAGAGTGTGGATTGAGACATTTTTCTTTTGGGGAACAATGTTGGTTGTGACAATGAAGTTATTGCACCTTGGTTATGAGATATATCATGATGATGGTAGCTAGAGATATCATTGATCTATTGAGGCACACTTCTAGTACATGGATTTTTGGATGCTTAGTATTTTCTATAGTGAATGGTGGTTGAGGTTGATCTGTTGGGGTACATGGATGGTACATATTTGAGTTCCCTTGATATATATTATGATATATTATTGGAGGAATATTTTTTGGATCTCTTAGTGCATGCATTTAGCATGTGGTTGCACTACATATTGGGACATATAGTTGATGAGTTGATGAGGTGGTTATCTTATACATCATTGATGAGTCATAGCTTGATCTATAGTTGATGCATGACTGGTACATTCTTGGTACATTGTTAGAGGCACCTGTTATCAGTATGATTGGCACATGGTTTGTGATCGATATGGCATACATGTATGGGAACACATCTTGATTGTAGTTCATCTTGTTGAGGTTTGGTGCATGGTTGATGCACTTGCTTGGTACAGGTGGTGATACATGTTTAGTAAAATGTTGATGCACTCATAGATGGTATATGTTTGTGGGTGATAGTACTTGGCTAAATTACATCATTGGTATTACTTGTTTTAGCATATACTTCAATACATGATGTATGGGATGATATAGTTGAGACACTTCATTGATTAAGATACATGGTTGTGGCACTTGGTTCATGGTAGAGGCATATCATGAGTGATATGACACTTTTTTGAGGCACATAGTTGGCATGTTGGTAGAGGCATATGGTTGGTACATAGTTGGAACAAGTTCTTAGAATATGGTTGATACACTCCATTGATGATAGATTATGGTATATTGTATGGTATTGATGTACATGGTTGATGTACATAGGTGTTGTGCATGGTTGGCACACAATATGGTATAGGATGTACTTGGTTGGTGTTTTGTTCAATATTCTCTATTAATTTTTGCCATATCTTTTTATTCATGATGTATGGTATGGCATGTGTTTTATGCATGGACATGTCCAACGATCGTCATAGGAAGAGCATATCATTCTTGAAGTAGTTGATCTATATTCCGGTTAAGTAGTAGAATTTGCAACAGAAGCATATTGCAGTGGTAGCATAATGTTGGTAGCATACTATTCATATTTTAGAGAAGATAGGGGGAGACATACCCATAGGGGTAGTCATTTGTCTTCCCATGATTCCAGGAGGAGATATTTATTAGATGAAAAGGTAAATACTTGAAGAAAGAGCACAAATTCATGGTTCCAAGGGGAGCGATGGTCACAGGGGGAGCATGAGCAATATGTCTTCAGCATTACAACAGAGTGATATCCCTTGTTTAAAAGGGGGAGATATTATTCAGAGGAATTTCAAGGCATCCAAGCAAGGGGAGTAGGCCCAAGGTGAGTTCAAGTAGGGGGAGCAGCCTCAAGGAGAGAATGGGAGAGATAATCACATTGATGTGATTGAGATGACCATTGATGAAGAGCAATGCCATGTCTACATGTTTCCATCAATGATTGGTGTTGACATCAAAATGCATATTTCCATCAATGCCAAAGGGGGATATTGTTGGATCATGTTGTCGTTGATATCAAAGGATTGGTGTCAAAGGAACAATGTCTTGTCATAGTATATTGATGAAGTATGCACTGTCATTGTTGTAAATGAATGGATGTCAAGTGAATTTATTGATAAATGAAGTCATGCATAGATGAAGATGGATCGATCTGTTTTCATTGATATAGGTTTAATATATGGATGTATGCACTAATGTATTGATCGTTGGATCATGTGGTCATGCATAGAATCAATGACAAAGGGACAATGTCATAGTGATGTATTGTCATGGGATTAATGTAAATATGAGTCATTGTTTTCTTGTCATGGTTTATATGAAGTATGAATGGATTAAATCCAAAGTGGCCCCCTTATGGTGAAATATCTCATGGGAAGACTCTTTGCAGTTGAGTTATCCTAGAAGTATGGTTAGAGAACCCATGATTAATTGTGGAATATTGAGATGAATATCAGTGAATTTTTCAGTGAAACTATCATAGATGGATAGTACATGTCATTTAATTTCCAATGGTATGTGGAACATCACATAACTCCTCATGGTTTGAGATTTATTGCCTTACGAAGTTGGAGGACCCTCATGTGTTGACTAGAAGCCCCAAAAGGTCAAAGAAGTCAAAGTGTTTACAAAGAAGAAATTGTTTAAATAATAAAGTGAAGTGATAAAGTGAAAGAGGATTATTTAAATAATAAAGTAAATGGAGAACTTTATAATTATGGAAAGTGGTTATAAGTGGGTTAANTTTACAGCTCAAAGAAAATTCAAATAAGAGACACCTTCAATATGGACACCAAAGAAAAGGTATGAAAATGTTTTTCATAGTCACTATCACTCATGTAATGAATATGGTCACAAAGCTTTGGATTGCATATATTATGTAAAGAGAGATAATGAAAGATTTCATAACACCCTAAGGTGTTGGAGATATAATCAAGTAGGACACATTGCTGCTCATTGTCACAACATGAGATGCTACAACTGTAGTGGATTTGGCCACAAATCCTAGGATTGTTGGAACACAAGAAGCTAGTCCATGATGAGAACTTCATATAGCATGAAAAGAAGAACACATGAGGCTAGAAGAGAAGACAATGTTGGAAATATGGAATCTCATAGCTCAAGTTATCATAAGCTGGGGCACCTACAGAAGGGGGTGAAGAAGACTGAACTATCAGAACATATTAGCAGCCCTAAGGCAAGCTCAATCTTGATTTCTTCTGAAGAGTACATTGGTTACATTGGTAATAGTCATGTACATAGGTTAGTTGACCTATAAATAGGTCGTGTACATACGCAAGCTGTTTGTATAGCAGGCCACGTACAGATGGTAAAATCCTTGAAAGTAGGTTTGCAAATAAGTTGCAGCTTGATGTGATGGTATAACTCTGTGTTGCAGGGTCTGACATGGTCTGTTGCAGGGTTTGACATGGTTTTTTGTAGGTTTTCATGATTACATGTTGACATACATAATTGATGTATGTATGGTGATGACATATGGTTGAGTGTTGAAAGTCTATCCTTGATGCATTATACTAACCCTAGAGTGTGGATTGAGACATTTTTCTTTTGGGGAACAATGTTGGTTGTGACAATGAAGTTATTGCACCTTGGTTATGAGATATATCATGATGATGGTAGCTAGAGATATCATTGATCTATTGAGGCACACTTCTAGTACATGGATTTTTGGATGCTTAGTATTTTCTATAGTGAATGGTGGTTGAGGTTGATCTGTTGGGGTACATGGATGGTACATATTTGAGTTCCCTTGATATATATTATGATATATTATTGGAGGAATATTTTTTGGATCTCTTAGTGCATGCATTTAGCATGTGGTTGCACTACATATTGGGACATATAGTTGATGAGTTGATGAGGTGGTTATCTTATACATCATTGATGAGTCATAGCTTGATCTATAGTTGATGCATGACTGGTACATTCTTGGTACATTGTTAGAGGCACCTGTTATCAGTATGATTGGCACATGGTTTGTGATCGATATGGCATACATGTATGGGAACACATCTTGATTGTAGTTCATCTTGTTGAGGTTTGGTGCATGGTTGATGCACTTGCTTGGTACAGGTGGTGATACATGTTTAGTAAAATGTTGATGCACTCATAGATGGTATATGTTTGTGGGTGATAGTACTTGGCTAAATTACATCATTGGTATTACTTGTTTTAGCATATACTTCAATACATGATGTATGGGATGATATAGTTGAGACACTTCATTGATTAAGATACATGGTTGTGGCACTTGGTTCATGGTAGAGGCATATCATGAGTGATATGACACTTTTTTGAGGCACATAGTTGGCATGTTGGTAGAGGCATATGGTTGGTACATAGTTGGAACAAGTTCTTAGAATATGGTTGATACACTCCATTGATGATAGATTATGGTATATTGTATGGTATTGATGTACATGGTTGATGTACATAGGTGTTGTGCATGGTTGGCACACAATATGGTATAGGATGTACTTGGTTGGTGTTTTGTTCAATATTCTCTATTAATTTTTGCCATATCTTTTTATTCATGATGTATGGTATGGCATGTGTTTTATGCATGGACATGTCCAACGATCGTCATAGGAAGAGCATATCATTCTTGAAGTAGTTGATCTATATTCCGGTTAAGTAGTAGAATTTGCAACAGAAGCATATTGCAGTGGTAGCATAATGTTGGTAGCATACTATTCATATTTTAGAGAAGATAGGGGGAGACATACCCATAGGGGTAGTCATTTGTCTTCCCATGATTCCAGGAGGAGATATTTATTAGATGAAAAGGTAAATACTTGAAGAAAGAGCACAAATTCATGGTTCCAAGGGGAGCGATGGTCACAGGGGGAGCATGAGCAATATGTCTTCAGCATTACAACAGAGTGATATCCCTTGTTTAAAAGGGGGAGATATTATTCAGAGGAATTTCAAGGCATCCAAGCAAGGGGAGTAGGCCCAAGGTGAGTTCAAGTAGGGGGAGCAGCCTCAAGGAGAGAATGGGAGAGATAATCACATTGATGTGATTGAGATGACCATTGATGAAGAGCAATGCCATGTCTACATGTTTCCATCAATGATTGGTGTTGACATCAAAATGCATATTTCCATCAATGCCAAAGGGGGATATTGTTGGATCATGTTGTCGTTGATATCAAAGGATTGGTGTCAAAGGAACAATGTCTTGTCATAGTATATTGATGAAGTATGCACTGTCATTGTTGTAAATGAATGGATGTCAAGTGAATTTATTGATAAATGAAGTCATGCATAGATGAAGATGGATCGATCTGTTTTCATTGATATAGGTTTAATATATGGATGTATGCACTAATGTATTGATCGTTGGATCATGTGGTCATGCATAGAATCAATGACAAAGGGACAATGTCATAGTGATGTATTGTCATGGGATTAATGTAAATATGAGTCATTGTTTTCTTGTCATGGTTTATATGAAGTATGAATGGATTAAATCCAAAGTGGCCCCCTTATGGTGAAATATCTCATGGGAAGACTCTTTGCAGTTGAGTTATCCTAGAAGTATGGTTAGAGAACCCATGATTAATTGTGGAATATTGAGATGAATATCAGTGAATTTTTCAGTGAAACTATCATAGATGGATAGTACATGTCATTTAATTTCCAATGGTATGTGGAACATCACATAACTCCTCATGGTTTGAGATTTATTGCCTTACGAAGTTGGAGGACCCTCATGTGTTGACTAGAAGCCCCAAAAGGTCAAAGAAGTCAAAGTGTTTACAAAGAAGAAATTGTTTAAATAATAAAGTGAAGTGATAAAGTGAAAGAGGATTATTTAAATAATAAAGTAAATGGAGAACTTTATAATTATGGAAAGTGGTTATAAGTGGGTTAACCCTAAAATAAGGAAAGTGGGTTAAATGGACAAGTGGCCATGTGAACAAAGTGGCTATGTGGACAAAGTTGGATAAAGGTAGCCATGTGGAAAAAATGGTTATGTGGAAAAAATTGATATGTGGACAAAGTGGCCTAGTGGATGCTTCTAAGGAAGCTACTTCGAGAGTATAAATAAGAGGCAAAGGTCTCTTGTAAAGATATCTCTCTTGAGCATATATTGAATATCTATTCTGAGGAAGAGAGTGATTGCAGGATCTCGTGGACACATTAAAGTTTTCGTAAGTCTAAGATCTTGATGGAAAAAGTTTTAAAAGTTTTGAAACCCTAGTTTCTGAAGGAGTATGCGAGCAGGAGTGGGCCAAAGCATGTACATACATGGGATACAGTGAGGCAGGGTGCATACACACATGTGCTAAAGGAGATCAGAGAGAGTACAGTTGAAGAAATTCTTGAAGACTTGAGTTGAGCTAGTGCCAGGTTCCTGAAGGATGAATCAATTTCCAGAGCTCCATTCTATGGGCCCAAATATGCCATAGAAGTTCTGGTATGGTTACATAGTTGTCTTGATGTTGAATGATTACAGAATTATTGGTATGGATGTTGTGATATGATTTATGTTGGTTGATTGATAGAGTGAGAAACACTCCTATGTTTCATCACTGATATGGTTGCCATAGTATACTGTCTACTTATACATGATTGAGTAACATTCATATTGCATGGTTGAGGAGCATGAGTAAGTTTTTGGAGAGAATATATGTGTTGTGATTCGTTATGGTACATATTGGACAGTGAAAGGCAGAGGTGTATGTGACAAAGGATGTAGAAGATATGAGTTTTCATGGAGAGAGAAAACCCTAGTTCTTAAGGAGGCACACATAGGCTGTTGTGAGCCAGACTACGTACATACGTGGGCTGCACTATTGGTAGGGAGCATACATATGCATGTTGCACTTATAACAGGTCACATACATGTTAACAGATTGGTATCTGTTAAGGATTGAATCCTCTTCTCAATTGGTGCTGAGTTGTGTAAGTTGAGTCTTGCATTGCAAAGTTGGTTGTCTTGTAGAGTTGATACTTTATTCATTTGTTGCTGATAAACCCAAGGATTGTAGTCCATAATTAAAATAAAATTGTACATACATCTTGTGTTCTTTGTGTTGATGGCTTATTGATGATATATGTTGCTTTTAAATGTTGTTGATAGATATTCAAATACAACTGGTTATAAATAACAGTAATAAGTGATGAGTAAATGGTGATTGCTAACTAAGGATTTTTGTGAAGGGAAGTTGAAAAAGAGCCCTACACTGAATCACCCCCCCTCTCAGTGTGATCGGTGTGTCCAACACCTTTAGGGATGTGAGTCATTGTTTCTCCCATTGTATTCTCAATTTGAAGAGGATTCAATGGGTTGGAGGCCTCTTTTCCCTTCTCAACAGATTCTGGTGTTCCATAGTTATGAGCCCTAGTCGCTAAATTCACTTTGGATTTCATCATATAGATTTTTTCATCCCAATTTGTATTATTATTGGCTGCAGGGGCTCCCTGAGTACTCTCAACCGCACTCGTGGATGCGGAATATTAAGGAATATTTTTCCCTTGTGGAAAAGTGTTCATCAACAAAGTAGGTTGTTGTTGTTCCAGTAGATTATGGGCTTCTACAAGCCGAGGGCATAGGTGAGTCATGTGGTCATCCGTGCAAATCTTACATAGAAAATTCACCTTTCTCTTTTAAATTTTTCCCTTGCCAACATTATTTTCAGCCTTCTTATCCTCCTTACCCTTCTTGATTTTATGTTTCTTATTTCCCTCGATTTGTTGGTTATCCTTGGAATTAGTTGATTGCACACTCTGTACATATGAAATCTAGGTTACGGGGGAAACAAAACAAGGAGTTTGTCTGGCCATAATTTGTTGAATCGATAACTATTGTAATTGATTAGACAACATATCTGTGGACTTTATCTGTGATGAGCCTACTATGCCATCATGAGGCCCAAAATTCTATTTGGCTTTGTCAAGAGTTGACTACAGTGCATCGGGTAAGATCTTGTATAGCATACCAGACTGAGAGTAAATATACTCTAGCTGTTGGGCTCTCATAATAGCATCTTCTTCGAAAAACACCTCGTACGTTGTTATGTCTTTAGACAAACAAGGAACCAAAGAATTTAAGAACCACTCGAGAAAAAATGAAGGAGGGACCTTGAATTTAATCAAACTCTTTCGTCATCGTCATTCTCAGATGTGATCTGAGATATAGTCAGCTTTCATCTGCTCGAAGTTGGCCAACAACTCGATGTCGGCATCGTATCTCACTAGTAGCTGGAAGTGGTTCAAGAAAACCTTATCCAGGTCATTAAATTAAACATACTTCGAGTTGTTGAGCTTGATATACCATTTCGCCACACCCCCTATAAGAGTGTGTTGAAATAAGTGCAATTGAACATAGTCATCCTTCAATGAGCTGGATGAGAAACACAAGTGAAATTTTTTCACGTGATCACCTGGATCTTCGCCAAGATTTCCCTCAAACTTAGGGATGTCGGAAGGAAACTTAGTTGGCATGGGGGGCTAACGTGGATCATGTCATATCAGATCATTTCACAATCTCGATAGGTCTAGAAAATGCAGAGTTTCCAGAAAAGGTAGTCTCAGTTGTGGCCTATTTAAATGAAAAGAGGGACTTGGATTTTGGTTGGCACCAGGTTTCTAGGAAAAGTTTGACTGTTGGCTAGGGTTTTGGTAAATACCGTGATGGCCTTCTCTAGTGAAAGGGGTTTGCATATGATGTTGCATCGTCAGCTTATTATAGAAGTTAGATGACATGAATTGTGCATGGATTTCTCCCTGTATAGTATTCCATGGGACTTGGTTGAGAATTCCCCCAGCCAACCCTCCTAGCATAGTTTTTATCAGGGTTCCACAAAATGTGGGAGGGGTTTCCCCTGTTCGACATCCTTTGCGAGAGAAATGAGCCCTGCCAAGGATTCTGAAGACCTTGCGAGGAGTAAACTATTGTCATCACTCCTTCTGAAGGGATGAAACCTTGCGCATGGTTTTGTTGACCAAAGACAGGGTTTCCCCCAGTCGATATATCAGACGAAGTAAAAGTTTTATTTCCAAATTCCCCCAACAAAGAAAATTACATTGATCCTATCAGATTCGTGTAGGACGAAGGTCCCTGAATCCCTCCATTGAACAAACTATAATTGGTATTAGGCCCGATTGTCTATTGAAACATGCCACTGAGTGAAGGGGATGGAGGAGGGATGTGACCCCCACTGTAAGGAATGGCGTTGAATGGGGCAGTGGTGCCCACGATGGATCCTTGCAAGGGAGCATTAGAGCTCCCTACCTCCAGACCAATGATTTGTAGAGTAAAGTATGTGAGAACCGAGGTAGAGTCAAAACCAGGAATCCCATATGAAAAGGGTGTGCTCAATGTGTTCTGAAGAGAGGAAATAGTGGGTAAATTCTTCAAAGGAATAGAGCCATTTCCCAAAGTAGTGGGCATTTGGACAACCATGGTCCTGAACAGTGGAGGTGGGGAGGAGTCACAACACCCCCTCCTACAATAGTTGAAATGGGAGTATGAGGACTCCCTCATGAAGTAGAACTATTTGTTTACATCGTCGCTCATCAAATGAACTGTTGTTCAAGTGAAGTCACCTAGGGGGGGGGACTACATGAATTAAAGGTGACACCAATAATCCGGAGATCGAAGAATTTTTTGGCCTCAAAACTTTGGTCTTGAGGTCAGAAACAATGGATTCCTCTAGTGCATGAAAGTATTCTCTCAGAGCTAGCTATGGTACAGTTTCCTATGGCCTAGTAGCTTCGAATGAGCCTTCTTGATCTATCCTACGCCTCAATGGTAGCAATGGTTTCTCCAAAGTAACCGACGACAGGCCTTGAAGCCTACATGAATGATGAAGCTATTGATATTACACCTTGTGAAATTATCAACCGACACTATAAGGTTTGGCTAGCGTGAAACACATAGCACACACTAAAAGTTCTTAAAAGCAAATCAAGCAGAAAACCAACTAGTAGGAAGAACAGTTATGCCAATCGACACTAGAGAAAATTACCAATGCAATTGTAACTCAAACATAAAAACACCCTCTAGGTATACTCTGCAAATCATGATCCAACGTCTACCCTAGGTACCATGATATACCCCCGCAGTCACCTGTATAAATCCATAAAAATTGGCATCTAGGTTTCCAACTCCCAGTTAGTCACCACGGGAGTACAATAGACAGTCAGGTTGATCGTAATGAGTAGGATAATAGAGTCTAAAGCCCTTCAAGTCTACTAAAGGAAATTGGTCTGGAAGACAATTGAGGATATCGAATGGATTCTAGGTCCACGAGGCTCCATAGTCAAATGAGATCAATGTGATTCCCAAGAAATACCCTCGATGTGAGGCTTCGTTGGTCCAAATTTGGATTGGTAATCTCCTCTACCTTTCCTTACATGACCTCTTGTTTATCCCCTGTGTTAGATGGGGGTCCCGGATAAATCTTACAACGCTGGACTTTTAACACTCCCTATCATAGACTCCAATGTTTTTTTATATGGCCTTGAAGAGTTTCCTCTTCACACCTATTTCAAGGCCCTAAAGCCTAGACTAGTTGTTGAACCCTAGAAAAAATTCTAATAGATTTTAAGTTAAGCATTAATTTTATGGGCTTGACTTACACAAATGATATTTAATTTCAACTTGTGGTGTTTGGAAGAGACAAAAGAGAAGAAAAATTTAGATCATTTTATGAAAAAGCAAACTAGATACTTCAAATTTAAAGCAAAGGCTTGTAAATCTTTGTGAATGTCAACTTTTCAAAACAATATTCCAAGATCCTATAACTGAAAATTTCCTA
>JZKD02S1747497.1:47946-61190 GCA_000966675.3 Picea glauca
ACAATTTAAATTGATTATTTACTTTTCATTCATATAAAATATGGAAAAAACCATTACTATATATATTATTATTATTTGTTTTAATCATTATAAGTATTAAAGGTTTTTTGGGTTGTTAGTTATTGTAACAATTTAAATTGATTATTTATTTTTCATAATTTTTAATTTTAATTTAATTAATTATTAAAATATATTAAATGAGTCTTTTATTATTTTATTATTAAAAGGTGGGTGAAGTAATTAATGGGGGATAAGGTTGTTGGGGAATTAATGAGGGGGATTTGAGAGAGGAGGATAAGAAAGAAGGGAGGACTTGGAAGAGGGATCTCATTTTTGTTTTGAGAATTTCTGAAAGATAGAGGAGGACGAGGAAATTGGAAGAATTGTTTTGGGGAACTCTCATAGGGCACTGCTGTTGCTGGGAATTTTGGGCTCGAGGGCTAGGAAACCGCAAGGATTCCTGGAGCTAGGGAGCTCGAGAGGTTGTTCCTAGTTGGCTGGGAGGTTAATATTCAGTTGGGCAGTTTGAGCAAGTACAAGAACAAGTGAACTAGGGACCGAATCAACCAAATATGTAGGTGGAGGTATGTATGTTACCAATTTTGGTTTATCATCCTTATGTTGTTGTTATTATGATGTTATCATTAATATGTAATGTTGTTGTTATCATGTTGTTGATGCTATTGTCATTATGTTGTGAGCATTCATATGTTGTTGTTGTTTATTCCTGGTATAAGAAAATAATGAAAGAAATTATAAACTAAATTTAGTCATTCCAGCAAGAGATTTAAAAAAAAAAAACATTTATTTATTTGGAGTCCTGAAAATTAGTTAGGCCCTACACATGGTATCAGAGCTCAGTTTCAAAATTAAAACCTGGACTTCACCACCCACAAAACTGATAGTTTTGTCTTCGCCTCACCTCTAGCCTTTCATCTTTACCTATCTTCCTCTAGGAGTTTAGACACGGCCCAGTGTGATCAATATTCTATCACAAGAGTTTCATAGATTTTTCCCTTTGAAAATTTGTAGTCGCTGCATCCAAGTAGGTGAAATTCTTCAGATACCTCCATTGTCCAGGCCTTGATTATCTTGCTTGGTTCCTTTAGAGAGTTCACATCACAAATATGTACTATTTGTTCCTCTTTCTTTGATCTCTCTATCAAATGTTTCCACACAACATCAATGTAATGCAATCAACACTATCTTCACAGGCCAAGTAACTTACTGTGACAACAAAATAATCTGTGTGGACACTCCTGCCAAAAATATTTCATAACCAGGAAACATTGTTGCTAGAACGGGGTTTCAAGTAGCAAGGAAATTGAGCTAACAAATTGGTTTAATATGATGCTCTGTTAAATCTGTAAGTGCAAATAAAAAACAAGTTCCATACAGTAAGGTGCCCAAAAATTGGCCTAAATATCTTCCTAAATGCATGATCATTCTTCTATGCTATGCTACATCAATAAGGACTAAAATTAAACATTAACAACAAATTCAATGATACAACATCGTTTCGCTACAAACAATAATAATCCTTTATTAAAGGAGAATTTACAGATATTACAAATGGTTTCAACAAGAGCAACAATGATCTCACGTCCTCATCCTATACATTAGCCAACTACCTAAAAGAACAAAGAAAAATCATCAGCCCAACTTTCTACGTGTATTTTCATGGGTTGGGGGATCCTGAAGAAAATGTAGCAGGCGACCCAAAAGGATCGAAACCCGTAGAAACCTTCGATCTCGTTGTAGATGGATCATCATCACCACCAACATCATCATAATTCATTATGATCAATAGAACGAATTAAGCTTCCAGACTCAACAAGTTAATAGGGATGGTGGTGGTGGTAGTTGTTGGGGGGCTCCCTCTCCCATGGGATGCACTAATTCCAAGGAAACCCAGATACGTGTGGGCGCAACAGGATATGAGCGTCCCAGGATTCAATCTCTGCCTTGCTGCTTCTTAACTCCCACTGGTCACACCAAAGATAGAGAAGACTAAAAATACCATCATCTCATTTCCCTCACTTCTACCACATATGGCGATATTGACATCAACATGAACGAAGAAAAAGAAGCAGATTATTTCTCCAGAAAACAAGAATACCCGGAAGGTTTTTATGGTAGCAACCACAGAGGGAATTTTGATAGATTGTCAAGTGTGGTGGCCAAGACATGGTCGGAAGTGAACGCCTTTCTTTCTTATTATAAACAAAAGAATTCCCCTACTACTGATCACCGACAGGAAACAAAAGAAGAAGAAGAAGATGAAATGTTTGTGATGATCAATGTGAGGGAACTCATGGAGAGGTTGGAGGATGATGACCAAAAAAGAAGAACCGATCCAGGTTGTGTTCCCACCATAATCCACAGGCCATCGTTTAACAGGTGTGGAAGGGCAGCCATGGCCATGGCTATGCTCTCGAAGCAATGGGTGCGACTGTGCTCTCGAAGTGGTCGACCATGGAACTAGGGCGACACCCTCAAAACCCTCGAGCGAGAGATTAAAACCTAATTTCGAAAGAGAAAATGAGTTGGAAGGGTCAAATCCTATTTTGTTTTGTGTTTGTTTGTGTGGGACATGAGGGGAAGACATGTGGGCCTAAATCCTTTGTTTTTTTTTCTTAAAAAAAAAGGAAAATCTTTTATTATTATTTTTAATAATTAGTAAAAAAAAAATAGGAAAAATATTTTATTATTATTTAATAATTAGTTAAAAAACAATTTGCTAGTAGTACAAGTCTAACCACGACACAAGGATTATAGTAAGAACCACAAGCTTCAATGTCATTCCAATTTGCAAAATCATGGATAAAATCGTCACTATTAGTTAAGTTTATTGATGTCCAGTGGGCGGAGTCCCTCGATAGGGTCACATGGTAGTGTCCTTCGAGGTTTCCCCCATTGTCATCAAAAAGCAATATCACAACCATTCCAGGTTTAAAATCATATTAAGTTTGAGGCGAGGCATAAATTAATCTCATCGCAAGGAGGAATTGTTGTAATTCTTAGTTAAATTCCAAGGAACTCGCTTGGGATTGTGTAGCTATACTAGGTTAATACGTTTCCCGACACGACTCTCCATAAGGGTGGTAACTCATGGAAAAAGATTAAAGGTAAAGTCTTTCAAGTTGAATAAAGGTCATCCAAGAGATAAGTTAAAAGGGGATAGCATAAGCATAAGGGTGAAAAAGAAATCTGTAATCCATTTATATAATTTATTGACAAAAAAAAATACCATTTAAGGTGAAAAAATTATTTATAAAGGAATTTATTGGAAAGGGATACTCCTATTTTGAGCATTTTAAAGAGTCACTTAGCAAGGGGTTATTATTAGCGAAGGCCCAATATATCCAAAGGTCGATTTCGATGTCAACTATCAAATAACCGCCAAGGGAGAGCGCACTAAGGAGCCTTCTATCTTTCAATACCCATCATAATTATTAGCCAAGGACAATATCATCTATTAATTATGGCATTAATGATAGAAGCAACTAAGGACACTTTTTCATAATTTGTAAAAAAAATACTTTTGAAATTGATGTGAAAAAAGTTACAAAAATGTAGAGGAAAAACCAAGTGTCTTAATGATAAAATCTATTGTTTAAAACTAGAGGTGAGAAAATATAAGCAAAATGATCAAGTATCACAACAACAAATTTAAGATCTCAAGGAGAAATTCGATAAGAAGAAGTATCACAACAACAAATTTAAGATCTCAAGGAGAAATTTAATAAGAAGTTATCAGAGAAAGATGAAGAAAATTCTTGCCTAAGGAGTCATAATCAAATCCTACTCGCACAAATTATGAAATTAAAATATGAGAAAATACACACACACACACACACAAAAACAACAACTTATTGACAAATGTGGAGAAACAAATGTTGCTTCTCATGAAGTTTTATCAAGTGAAGGGTGTCCATGAAGTGATATCAAGAAACAATTGGATGAGATTAAAATCCAAACCATGGAGAAGGAAACCAATACATATCCAATTGATATCATAAATCAGAACGACACTTATGTTGGAATGCTATCAACCAATAAATCACCAAATGTGACAAACTACAAATGTTCCAACATTGAAATCAAGACGCAAGATTAAAAGATTCATTATCCTTATCCAAATCACAAAAGTCATTGTATTGCTTAGTGCACTAACTAATGAAAAATCAATATGAATATAAATGAAATTATTCCTACATTCAGAAGAATCACAATTCTAAAATAGAGTGAGGATGAAATCAACACCCTACTTGGAAACGAAAGACAAGAAGTTCCATCCCAATAACCAACTGACAACAAGTTCCAATGAAAATTGACCTAGAAAGGACCGATCCACATGCTGAGATTTGGATTGTTATTATGACCTAATCATTGGAATGGACTGGTTAGAAGCCCATGGAGATTTGGTAGATTGTTTTGCGAAGAGGGTGATTTGTGTTGATGATGAAGGGAGGTCAGTAGAGATCTATGGTGTACGTAGGAAGGTGTCTCTATGCTTTATCTCGACCATGAAGGTTAAATGTCGCATGAGCCAAGATTGTCGATTATATGTAGTGGAAATAGTAAATGAAGGGAAAGGACCCTCCTTGGATCAGTATCCAGTATTGTCGGAGTTTAAGGATGTTTTTCCAAAAGATTTGCTAGGGTTACCTCCTGAGAGGGAGCTTGATTTTACCATTGAGCTAAAACTTGGTGCGGTGCCAATTTTCAAGACTCTGTATAGAATGACAGTGCCAGAATTTTGTGAGTTGTAGATGCAATTGAAGGAACTACTTGACTTGGGCTAATAAGGTCTAGTTTCTCACCTTGGGGTGCACCCGTAATTTTTGTCAAGAAAAAGGATGGTTCCTTTTGACTATGTATAGATTACAGGGAACAGGGACTTGAACCGTGCTACAATGAAAAATAGGTACCCAATGCCATAGATAGATGATCTCTTTGATTAGATGAAAGGAGCAACAATGTTCTCAAAAAATTGATTTGTGATCAGGGTATCACCAGTTAAGGATTAAGGAAGGCGGTATTCCTAAAACTGCCTTTCGAACTTGGTTTGGGAATTATGAGTTCGTTGTAGTATCTTTTGGTTTGACCAATGCACCAACAATATTCATGAACCTCATGAATGGTGTATTTCGAAAGTACTTAGATTGCTTTGTACAGGTATTTCTGGATGATATCCTCATCTATTCCAAGAACGAAAGAGAACATGAGGAACACAAGAGATTGGTGTTGTCATGCCTTAGAGAGAACAGATTGTATGGAAAATTGTCAAAGTGTTCTTTCTTCTAGAAAGAAATTCACTATTTAGGTCATATCATTTCCAATGAAGGAATCTCTGTGGACCCACCAGTGCCAAAAAATGCTCATGAGGTAAGAAGCTTCATGGGGCTAGAGGGTTATTATCATAGGTTTGTGGAAGGGTTCTCTAAAATATCGAAACACATCACCACCTTGCAGTGCAATGGGGTCAAGTATGAATGGACAGAAGAATGTGATATTGCATTCATCAAGCTTAAGAGGTTATTAACTAGTGCACCAATTCTACGAGTGTCAGATATGGAAAAATACTTCATAGTCTGCATGAATGCCTCAAAACAAGGATTGGGGGTCGTGCTAATGCAGGATGGAGGAATGATAGCGTATGCATCGAGAAAGTTGAAACAACATGAGGAGCTTTAGGTTACTCATGATTTAGATTTGGTAGCTGTAATGCTATCTCTGAAACTTTGGAGGCACTATCTAGTGGGGTGAAACTTTGAGCTCAAAATAGACCATGAAAGATTAAATCATCTCTTCACTCAAAGGGATCTCAATGTCAGGCAGAGGCGATGTAGTGAGTATGATTTTGGAATTTCATACATCAAGGGAAAGGAGAATGTGGTCGTGGAGGCCTTAAGCAGGAGGCCACGTTTCTTCTCTTTGGTACCCTTAAAAGTTAATTCGAGGGAGCGTGTGTTGGGGAAACTTCTTGGAGATAGTTGGTATTTAAAGGTTACTTCAACCGTCTAGAGTGGGAGGCAAGTAGATAAAAATTATGAAGGATATAACCTAGAAGCAGATGGATTGTTGAGATATCAAGGAAGGATGTACATCCCCGAAGGTGGAGATATTTGAAGCATCATATTGAAGGAATGCCATAGAGAAATTTACTTTTCACATTTGGGTGTGAAGAAAATGTACGCAGATGTGAAGAAGCTTTTGTTCTGGGTAGGCATGAAACATGATGTAGTCCATTTCATCTCCAAGTTCCTAGAGTGTCAACAAGTGAAGGCTGACCACCACCACCTGACAGGTCTCCTGCAATCGCAGGATGTTCCTATGTCCAAGTGGGAAGTCATTTCTATGGATTTTGTTGTGGGATTGTCGCTCACATGACATAGACACAATGCCATTCTTGTGATAGTTGATAAGTTGACCAAGAGTGCTCATTTTATTCTGGTTAGAGACACTTATGATGTCACTGATGTGGTATGCATGTTTATAAGTGAGGTCATTTGTTTGCACAGGTTACCCAAAAAGATCATTTCAGATAGGAAATCTCGATTCACTTCTAGGTTTTGGACAAGTTTGTAGTCAACGTTGGGAACTCAATTGAACTTGAGCACAACATATCATCCCAAAACAGATGGGAAAAATGAGAGAGTAAATCAGGTTATGGAAGATATGGTTATGATGTATGTTATGGATAATCAAACCCATTATGATAAGTACCTAACCTTGGTAGAGTTCGCCTACAATAACAATTTTCATAGCTCCATTGAAATGCCACCCTATGAAGCTTTGTATGGAAGGCCATGCAGGACACCGTTGAGTTGGGAAAGGTTAGAAGACCGAGTGACAGTTGGGCCATAATTGATTCAAAATATGGAGGAATAGGTTATTTAGATTAGGCAACGACTAAAGGAAGCACAAGATAGACATAAAAGTTATGTTATGCACATAGGACTAACCAAAGTTATAAAGTGGGAGATCAAGTTTTCATTCGTATCAGGCCTAATAAGAGTACCATTCGGTTCAGGAAGGGGAAAAATTTGTCACCTCGATTTATAGGACTGTTCAAAATCCAAGAGAGAATTGGGCTCATTACCTATTGTCTCGTACTTTCACCCCACTTGCACAAAAATCATAATACTTTTCATGTATTTGTTATATGTCATTATGATGCTGACGAATCCCATAAACTAAATTGGAAGGAATTGCGGGTATCAGACGCGTGAACCCTCATGGTCGAATCGTTATGCATATTGGACTGTAGGGTCCAATAGCTCAAGAACCGTCTGGTAGACCAAGTTAAGGTCCAGTGGGACAAGTATAGAATAGGATCTGCTACTTGGGAGGATTTTGAGACCTTACGACGAGATCATCCCTCACTTTTTGACCACCTCAGGAATATTTTTTCTCGAAGGTTGGTTGTATGTAATGCCACCTTTTGACTTAGACAACTAGAATTACCTAAGGCCTGATCACCTTTATTTTTTATTCACTATGAAACTATTAATGATACACTTGAAATTTTAAGACATATGAACCTATGTGAATGTCAATTCTATGAATGTTTAGCGTTATTTGAATTATGATGGATATTATGCAATCTGTTTCTAACTTGAAAATTTGACATTTAAAGTTGTTGGTGTTAGAATGTAATGGATGTGCTCGTTTAACCATAGACAATATCACTATTTTCATCCAACCATATGCCGAATCCACCCCTCAACACCTTAGCCTTGACAAAGAATCATTCTGAAAGTAAACCCTAGGATAGATAGCCAAACAAAGGCGGTGCATATTTCTCTAAGAATAGCGCACCAAGAAAGAGTAACAAGAGTTGATCAGAGAGTCCAAACCATAACCAAGAGAGAGTCCAAGCCAAAACCAAAATCTGCTAGTTGCAGTAGCTGCAACAACAAATCTCCTCCTGACTTGCACACAAACTGACCATCTGTAGTGCGCACAAGTGTTGCTTCTGCAGTTATGAGAATTCTGGCTAGAATGAAGACTGGCCTCCTGTATTTATCGTATTTCTGGCAGATTGCCTGGGCCAACTTCTCATTCTAGGTACTAATTCTTTTAGTACATAATATTTCCTTTAGCTGACTTCTTCTCTTGGAGGCTAATAACCTAATAAAAGTCATTCTCTTGAGTTGACTTGTCTTCTAGGGTTATTAGCCAACTAGTTAGGGTTTCTTCTTGCTTCACAGAATATTCTATTCTCGTCAGGTTTACACGTGGAGGTAAATACCTCCCGCAAATACCATAATATCAACACTCCCTCCTAGCTAGGGAGGTATTGAAGGTAATGGTCTTGAGCACAAACATACCATTCACTTGGTAGCATCAACATAGTCGTATAGACTATCTCATGATTAGATCATGAGCACCATCATCACTATCAGTGTCATCAACTGCATCATCTCTCGAAACCATACTCCATCTGAGTAATCAAACATGATGTTGGATAAGTCACTCACTTCACAGAGTGACACAAGAACCATTCTTCTAATCCGGACATATGTCCTAGAAGTATAAATGTCCTGGACCATTTTCTGTCTGGGGAATCTCTGTCCATTGATCATCCATCTAGTTGATAATCATTTCCAACACTACTGATAGTTTTCAAGGCAATCAGAACAATGTCATTCAATAGAACACAATTGTGTCTATCCATATTAGTACACAACTACAATCCAGTGGTACACTGCCACACCAAGTAGCACACAGATACTTGATCAGTGACATATAGTCACAATCAATGGAACATGTCCACCACAGTAGTATACATATATTTTTTGGAGACATATAGCCTCCATAACAATCATATCATCTGATATCAACCTGTATAGAAAACATTGTTATGATATAAACTGAATCATCTGGGCCATTCTTCCACTCACATCTGTGAGATATGGAAGAGCATCTGCCCTCAGAAGGTAAAACATCAATGATGAGCTATTTGGATTATTCTTCTCAAGAAAGGAAGAATAATTGTCCCGATTTCTGATCCTGGACCATTCACCTATCCGAGCCATTCCTCCGACACTAAAAAAAGTGCAACCTTGAGAGAATGAGTCTTCCCTAGGGAATGCCTATCCCTGATTGCTGAACTTGGACCATTCACCTATCTGGGCCATTCCTCCGGCACTAAATAAAGTGCAACTTGGAGAGAATGAATCTGCCCTAGGGAATGACTGTCCGGACCATTTCCTAAGGAAATGATTGTCCTGCACAAACCTCCAAAACATACCATTCTTCAAAACTGCTCACAACTGTGAGCTTCGAAAGAATGATTTCCCGACGAGGCAGACCAGTCTTCTTGACCACTACTGAGAGTGATCGTCAAGAATATAGACTGTCCTAGACCATTCCTCATGTTGACCACAAGGGGAATCATTGTCTATGGTACATCAACAATCCATCGAAACATTTTCATTACGAGAATGACCGTTCGATCTGGACAATTTTCCGAACTGGAAAATGCCTGTCTGTCAGAAATCTCAAACCACTTTCCGAACTGGAAAAATGAACTGCTCATCCCGGACCATTTTTCAAATTGAAAAATGACTGTACATAAGTCAATAACACATTAGTTCTCCCTCCCAACCTGGGAGTCATCTCTTCCTTTTTCAATAAGGAATTCGTCTCCACGAGCTCCAGCTTGAGTACGCAAACTCTTTCATCTTGGATAGAAGTCTTACCAAAATGTCTGCTTATTTTCTCATTTGTGGAGATATATATTGGAGAACCACTTTCTCCTTTCCAGACTTCATCACAAAGAACGTAATGCTTGATCTCAAATGTACTTCGGTCTTTCTGGGACATTGGTTTTATCTGAAGGCTTCATATAGCTCTGATCAATAAAGTATATCATTGTTGGATTCATCTTTGTTTTCTGCTCGCTCATAACATCGTGGCAAGGGTCAAACTGGAACATATCCAAGTGGTACTTCTTCCGCCATCATGAGAGTTTTTCATGGATTAGAAATCCATCATCCCGAGCTTTTGAGTAACCATTCTGATACAATATCTTTGTTATAGAAAGTTTTTCACTATGCTTCTGCTGTGCATTGGAGGTTCTTTAACAAGTTGTCTTCTTTCATCTGCATACATGGGTTTCTTTCTGGTATACCTCAAAAACCTTGAGGTTGCTATACATACTATTTTTGTTCAATTATTCTGGAGAACAATCTTTGCATTTATCTAATGTAGACTCCAACCCATGGATATTGCGGACGATATAATGGCTCATGTAGAGATATGTCTAGTTTACTAGAACAAGCAATCATCATAGTCTTCTCCCTCCATCTGGGAGAACTTCTAGTTCTGGATCTCACAATGCTTGCATACATAATTCTTCCATACACTGTTCTTCATCACAACTTTCATTCTTTCTTCTTGATTGCTTCTATAGCGTTTAGATCAAGCTAGTAGTCTTGTGATTCTTGATATAATGACTCGTTGTTCTAGCTTTTCTTTCTCTCTTGGAATCTTCATGTTCTTCTTCATGTTTCTCTTTAGCTCTTGGGTTCATGGAGTTTTATTATAGATTCCATGCCTTGAAGATTCCAAATTCTTCCTTTCATCATAGGAACATGGATGTGGATGGACAACCAGGGATACTTTAAGGCTTCTTTTCGAAGAATATTTCTTCTAACGTCAAACTGAACACATGTTGCTCTTCATGGTTACTACCATTGATGGGAACATGGATAGATACTTCATCATCTTTAGTGGATCATATTATTTAGGATTAGCTCCCTCTTAATCCTTGCTTCATGCATGAATTCATGCTCTTCTTTTATAAATATATAATCAATTCCCTCCATCTAGGAGAGTCCATGCTTTTCTCTGCATCCTTATTGCCTTCTGCAAAGTGTCACAAATCTTTTTCCAATTTCCTCTTGATTGCTGACTTGTTTCTGTCTTTACTTCTTTTAGGTTTCTTCAACATTGATTCTGATTTTGTCTTATCTTGCAACTGTTACTTATGTAATAGCTTCCACATGAATTGTTACCAGGGGTTGTTGATGTACTTAATCCTTTCATGTGTATTGCCTGACTTGTAGTCATTGTGATAACAAGTCCTTATTTTGTTCATCTTCCATAGGTGTAGTTTCTCTTTGAACATCTTATCTTCTAAGAAATGGATATGCAAGATATGTACGAAAAACATGGTATGTACACGACCTATGAAGAGTATTGTTACCTTGTCTCAGAAGAAGAAGTTTGTTTTGTCCTACTTGGCTTTCTTTGAGGGTTCCCTTTCTTCGACAACTGATGCTTTGTGTGTTTCCTTCCCTTTTTGTAACTCGGGACAATGATTCTTGTAGTGACCATACTTTCGACAATTGAAGCATTGTATTCTTGACATATCTTTCTCTTGATTTGGTTTCTTCCTAGAGCCAAACTTCCTTTTATTCCTGAAATTCTTGAACTTTGTTGTGAACGCTTGATCATCGTATTTCTTTTGGGGTTTCTCTTTTGCACTGATCCTTGATTCTTTTTGTGCACATCAAGTCCAAATTTCTTCAAATGTAGGATAGTCCTTCCTTGTGTTCATTCTTGCGACAAATGCATCCCATGTCTTGGGAAGACCATTAAGTACTATATTTACCAGTTCCTTCTCTGAGATGATTTCTTCAATAGCTTGTATTTGATCTCTTAACTGAAGATCCTCACAAAGTATTATGTTATGTTGTCATCATCATTCATCTTCATGTCACAGAGCTCATTCTTCAGACTCATTAATTGTCTAATGTTTTTGACTGAGAAGAGGTTTGTTAGGGCATTGTACATCTTCTTAGACGAATCAAGATGGGAGATGTAGGGTATCAAATGGTCTTTTATACAATCCACTATGATACTCATGACATTGATATCATTGTCTTTGAACTTCTCCATAACTGCAACATTATGAGGTTCTTTCTCTTTTCTTTCTTCGATCTATGGTTCCACGATCTTTCCTTTCACGATATTCAACACTTTGTTCTTGGCAAGGATGAGATCAATCCTTGTCTTCCATGCTCTGAAGTTAGAAGCCCCTTCTAACTTGTTTTATGATTTCATAGAGTAAGTCATGTCTGCTTTGACTTGGTCAACCCTAGATTTGACCAAAAACTCAAAGTTGACGTCTTAGCTTGTTGAGAGTACCGGGAGATGCACTAGGATAGGGCACACTAGTCTATCTGGAAATTAGGTCAATCCCTTCACTTAAGGTGCCTCAACGAGAGGGTTAGGGTTTCGTTGCTGCAGCAAAAACTGGCTGCAACTGCAACTACAACTGAGTAAATCCTCCCAATCTATCTTCCAGCGGTTAGACTGTCCGAAGATAGTGTGGGCCCATAACCTGTTAGAATATAATAGATGTTCTCGTTTAACCATAGACAATATCACTATTGTCACCCAACCATAGGTCGAAGCCACCCCCGAGCACCTTAGCCTTGATAGAGAATCATTCCATAAGCAAACCCTAGGCTAGATAGCCAAACAAAGGTGACGCATCTTTCTCCAAGGATAGTGCACCAAGAAAGAGTAACAAGAACTGATTAGAGAGTCCAAGACAAAACCAAAATTTGCTAGTTGCAGTAGCTGCAACAGTTACAACTCTCCTCCAGACTTGCGCACAAACTGGCCAACTGCAGTGTGCACAAGTGTTGCTTCTACAATTATGAGAATCCTGGCCAAAATGAAGACTGGCCTCATGTATTTATAGTATTTCTGGCAGACTACCTGGGCCGACTTCTCATTTTGGGTGCTAATTATTTTAGTATATAATATTTCCTTTAGCCGACTTCTTCTCTTGGAAGCTAATAACCTAATACAAGTCATTCTCTTGAGCCGACTTGTCTTCTAGGGTTATTAGCCAACTAGTTAGAGTTTCTTCTTGCTTCCTGGAATATTCTATTCTCGTCAGGTTTACACGTGGAGGTAAATACCTCCCGTAGCTACCATAATATCAACAGTTGGTACGTGGATACCTAATTGAGATTATGATTAAATGAATTTACATGATGATAATGCATGGATATGTATGGGTTTGAATTATAGACTAATTTGCAGATCAATAGGCTATGAAATAGCCAAAATATAATGTTGATAAAAGGTTGATTTCGTGAATGTAATGACCCTTTTCTTATTAATATGAATAATTTCATAAATAATCCTAAACATTAGCTAAATTATAATTAATTATTATATAACCTTAATTAATTATATGTTATTAATTAATC
>JZKD02S1747497.1:71388-81579 GCA_000966675.3 Picea glauca
GGAGGGCTAGGACGTCCATAGATGTCCTAGGGCCAGGCGTACTGGTCGGTAGGGTGGCTGGTTTTGGGGTGTCTTAAGGAGCAAGCGGCTGCGGATAGGTTCAAGCGAAGGGAGCAACAACATCAGAACGAGGTATTTAACCTGTTATGCAAATTGTTATGTAAATTTAACTTGTTATGCAAATTGTTATGTAAAATGTTATTTTATTTATCAAAATCTAGGAGTGAATATGCTAGAGTAAGCGAATTTTTAGTAAATTTCAAAATTTCCGCTCTCTTTTAATTCATGGTAGTTTTAATGAAATCCTGGTCTCTACAGTGAACATCGGCCAAGAAACAATATGGTATAAATTTTGTATGTGAAATTATATTGGTTCAAATGCATTGCTATGATATGCAGACAAGTGCAAGTTTTTTAGGTGGCGAGACCGCCTAAAACTGAATATACGATGAAAAAATTCCCAGCAACACAGTGCCACTGTATGTTCCATGGTAGGGTGTGGACCCTAGTCCTATTAGGAGGGGTGGAGGCATTTCCCACTGTGTATCCTCTAAAACTTGGAGTCATGGGAGGGCGATGTTAGCTCACGCTCCCCTAGACGTGTGATGATCATTGTCAGTTGCCTGCTGGGGAAGCTTGGTCAAGATAGTTGACACTTCCACTTATGGGTTCTATTTGGAGTTAGGTCAATATAGTTGACGCTCGAAGATAGTCCAACAGAGGAAGGATATGGATGGAAGATGGAAGTAGAATAGGGAGGAAGGATGACTAGAAGTAGTTGAGAGTGTGTGGGGTTTTCGCCTTATGGTAGAATTTCTTGATTTCATCGTTTTAATATATATATATATATATGTTATATTTGCTTAATTGAACTACAATTATCTAAAGGAATGTTGCTTGTGCTAAATTATTATAATTGAGGGATTTCTCAAACATTTAATTGGTCTACTATCTTTTATTAAATGAATGATCTTGTTGATTGGATTTGACGCATGCAAGAATTACTTTAGTAGTGATAATTATTGTCATTAGTGCATGTGTGAGTCCTGTATGTGCTAGCTACACATTCATGCCTTGCACATGTACACTAGTATGTATAAGTGTTTTAAATTGATGATGTTGATTGTTTTTTGTGGATGTATGAATCGTGTGTCGTTACCCTTATATTGTAAATTAATCTAATTTCTGGATGAAGTTTCTTGAAGGGTGGGTGTATGTAACAACCCAAATTTATTATTTACTTTTCATAGTTTTTAATTTAAATTTAATTAATTATTACAATATATTAAATGAGTATTTTATTATTAAAAGGTGGGTGAAGTAATTAATGGGGGGATAAGGTTGTTGGCAAATTAATGAGGGGTATTTGAGAGAGGAGGATAAGGAAGAAGGGGGGACTTGGAAGAGGGATCTCATTTTTGTTTTGAGAATTTCTGAAAAATAGAGGAGGAGGAGGAAATTGGAAGAATTGTTTTGGAGAACTCTCACAGGGCACTGTTGTTGCTGGGAATTTTGGGCTTGGGGGCCAGGAAACCGCAAGGATTCCTAGAGCTAGTGAGCCAGAGAGGCTATTCCTTGTTGGCTGGGAGGTTAATATTCAGTTGGGCAGTTTGAGAAAGTACAAGAACAAGTGAACCAGGGACCGAATCCACCAAATCTGCAGGTGGAGGTATGTATGTTACCCGTTCTAGTTTATCATCCTTATGTTGTTGTTATTATGCTATTATCATTAATATGCTTCTATGTTGTTGTTATCATGCTATTGTTGTTGTTGTCATTATGCTGTTAGCATTCATATATTGTTGTTGTTTATTCCTGGTATAAGAAAATAATGAAAGAAATTATAAACTAAATTCAATCATTCCAGCAAGAGATTTTAAAAAAAACATTTATTTATTTGGAGTCTTGAAAATTAGTTAGGCTCTACAGTTATTCACTATTATCAAAATAATAATAGTTTTTTATTTAATAAGTTGTTTATAATAAAAATATTTATACTAAAACATTATTAATAAAATAATAGTATTTTTTCCTTAAAAAAAATACTTTCTTTGTTTTTCATTGAGAATAAAAAGAGACTTTACAATAATACAAATAGTCATATGTCAATTTTTTCATATATATATATATATATATATATATATATATATATATATCTACTAACTAAATTGAGCATTATGTGTCAAAAAGACATGATTTTTTGGAAGTATTAAAGAAATCCTAAAAAACTGAAGACTCCAAAAAAGAAACAAATCTAGATGTGAGGAAAACCAAAATGTAAGATCAAAAGATAAAGAAGGATTCAGAGTAGACAACCGAATCCTCGATGATTTCTTCATAAAACAATCTACCAACTAGACATCTAAGAGCATATTTTGACAATGAATCTGCCAAAGCATTAAACTGTCTATGCACATGGAAACATTGTATCCAGGTAAAGGTGTTCTTGATGTCCGATATCTTCTTCATCCAAGGATGAAGATTTAGTGCATTCAACTAAGACTTTCCAACAAACCAATCAGGAACAACTTTTGAGTCTCCTACCACCATTAATTCAAGAAAATGCTTTCTCAACGCCAAGGTCAAAAGGCTCCACATACCAAGCAACTCTGCTTTTATATTTGTACCTGAGCCAACAACAAGGTGAATCTTAAAAAATGGACCCGACTCAATTTAAGAAACACTCCAATACCACAGTCCTCTCCTGCAACAACACCATCGAAAAAGCCTATCGGTCTATCTCCAAAATAGGTTGGGTTCAAGATAAAATCAAAACTGTCCCCCTGAGAGGATTAGGAAATCTCTTTTACATCCTTAAAAATCCTTAAACAGAGTTCAGAGTCATTCCTTGAGCAATTTTCGAATAAAATGTTGATCCTATACCTCCAAATTCCCCACGAAACAAAAATAGGAACAACCTTATGTTTTGGAAAGACAAGAAACCAGTTCATTAAATTATCCTTTAGCCACAAAAGGTTCCAGTTACCAGTTAGTTTCAAGAGCCTGCAAACCTCTTTCCATATTTTTTGTGTAATCTTACAGGAGACCAACAAATATCGTGTGGTCTCTTCATCTTGTAAACACAAACTGCAGGCAGTGGGTCCAATGCCTCCTTTGTGCCTGAAGTTTTCACTTGTCAAAATGCGGTCGTGTAAACTTAGCCACATGAAGAGAATGAGTTTGATAGGAACCCGTAGTTTCCAAAGACCTCAAAACCACCACTCAGGTTCCACTTTCAAGTTTTGAGCAACCAAAGCATCATAAGATGATTTTGCAGAAACAATTCTAGTTCACTAATTCCAAGTCCAAGCAACCACATCTTGTTTATTTCTAAGAGATATCCCGCTACATCTCAACATCATTAAATAAGACTTCCATTCTGTAGCCAAATCTCTAGCAAGACCAAGATCTTCCAGAGCTAACCAGTCCTGAGAACTGGATATGTTTAAAAAATAATCAAAACCTGTATGAGCAAGAGAGAAGACCTGTAAAGTCTTTCAAAAATGTATGAGAGCAATCGAAAGTTTGAAAAGTGGACCATATCCAAGAAAGGCATCTTGTCCTATAAGAACCCGAGAACCATTACTAACAAACCACACAAGCCATTTTTTCAACAATGGCAGAGTGTTCAAAAAATTCCTCCAGAAGTTTGAAGTAATAGGGAATTTGTAATTTTCAAAACGCAACCAAAAAACCAAATGTGATCCTTTTAGATATTTCTTTTTTAAAGCTTTGCTCCAAAATCGAGATCCAAACAAAGCCCTCTAGAGAGACTTGACTGCTAGAGCTTGATAAAACCAGTGGATATTAGGAATACCCCAACCCCCAAGAGATTTAGGTCGAGATATCAAGTCCCAACTAACTAGATGGAACCTCGAAGATTTCTTTCCCCCTTACAAAGGAATTTGGAGAAAAAACCTCGAATTTTTGACAAAGTTTTATTTGGGACCTTGGCTAAAGAGAACCAATAAACCAAAATATTTTGGAGAACATACTGTAATAACACCAATCTACCGCCCATTGAAAGCCATCTATACCTCCAATGTCCAATACGCTTCTCAATTTTTTGAAGTAGCCAAAACCAATCAGAAACCCTGTAATCATTTGCTTTTAAATGGAACCCTAAATATTTCAGCCCACAATCCATAAAGACTAAGGGAATACCATAAAATCCTTTTCTTTTATGTTAATACTTGAAATTAAATATAAGAAAATAAAATGAAGACTATCTTTGTGTTTTCATGTAAGGAAAGAGAAGAAGATGATATTTTTGTCCTATATGAAAATCAATGAACACCATCGACTCCATGACTTACTCGTGAGAACTACACATTTTTATTTTTTATCATAATTTTTTCATATGCATAATATACCTCTTAAAATTTGACTGTAAAAGATGAAAAGTCCTCTTTCTAGATATGCCACTAATCGACTAAAGGGTATGTGATGGTACAATTGTCAATGCTTGGACGACTAAGGTAGATATTTTGTCGTGTGCGAGAGTTTGGTGGATCCGATTCTGGATTCCAACCGTCTGGACGACAGTGCATGAAATATGTCATCAAGATGTCGTTACCTCCTACCATGGGAGTTGGCTAAAGGGAAAACAAATTGCACCTTTTACAATCACCACCGATCTCTTATTTCGGCCGCTACCATACTCTAGTCGACAGAGACTCTACTCCCCCAAACGACGTTACCGTTAGTTTGTATATTCTGGGCCAATGAAGCCATCTGCGAGGCGTCTTGACTTTTGAGCCAGCTGACATATGGGAGATGCATGCTTTAATGTTGTTGCTCGTTCCCTCCATCCTTCATTCCTTTTTTTTTTCAAAATATCCACTCCACTCCACTCTCGCTCGTTTGATGCCCAGTTCTGGTTTATCCAAGCACATAGAGCATAGAGAAATGTAACCATGATCGAGTTGATTCATCGGGAGAGCTCTAGAATCAAGAGATGCAGATGTTCAATATTTATGTTTTGAGGAGGTCTCAAATCCTTTGACCACCATCATAATTACTTTGGATTCCTGAGTGGGTTGCCTGGATTTTGTTGAAAAGTGGTTTATGTATCACATTACAGGTTGTTTCCCTATAAGAAGGGAAGGCGTGCATGCCTCCGGGCACCATCAACATATATGTCCCGATTCCAATTATAGTTATAATGCATTATATTAGGCTCCTATGGGTTTGTGGTTTATCGATAGGGTGGTGGAAGTATACTACAATTACTTGAGTTTGGTTATGTGTATTTACGTTTGTAAATCCTTGAATCAACACGTTGTACTGGTATAGTAGCCACAAAATTATTCCCCAACTCAAATGGTGCTCGTTGAATTAGGGAATTTTCAACTCTAGCGGGACTTGTTTCCATGGACAAAATTTAATCATGATTGTTTCTTTTGACCGCTTCAACGAAGTTCAAGATTTAGGCATTTTTAACTCTAGCGAGACTCGTTTCCATTGACAAAATTTAGCAGAAGTTAGAGGTCATATCAAAGAATAAGAGAACAAATGGTGCGTTGCAAGATACGCCACTGACCCCATTAGTCTACAAGCAGCTCTGGATTGGGCTTGTGGGCCTGGATATACATATTGTATCCCAATACAAGCTGGTGGGTCTTGCTATATTCCCAACACGTTGTTCGCCCATGCCTCATTTGCATTCAACAGGTATCATCAAAATAACATGAAGGCACCGAGGTCCTGTGATTTCCAGGGTGTTGCAATGTTCATAGACGTCAGCCCAAGTAAGCCCAATAATATTAATATCCCCTCACCAAATCTATAAGTCCAATGTTCTATGTATATCTAAAAAAATGAAATATATGCTCATTTTATTGTATAGTTTCTTTGTTGTTTGACCAATTGATATTTTTGTAGGCTTCTTCTAAAATGCTTATGCTTCTGTCACTGGTCATGCAAGTTAACCCGGTTGCTTCTACACATTCAGGTAAATTACGGGGCTCATGTTTTGTTGATATAAGCCATTTAGGGTCCTCTGTCATGGTACACACTACTAAAAAATTTACTGACGTAGATGGTTTAATTATACATGCATGACAATACATTTTTCAACCTCCAAACAACTGGTTTTATCGTGCATAATAGTGTGTTCATTATTATTGTTGTGTTTTTCAAGGTCTGGGAAAAAAATTGTTGATATAAACAAAGCGCCAATCAAGAAATGTTGCACTTCCACGCTCGCGTCGTCTTTGTTTTTATGTTTGTCACTGTTTATCACTCTTCATGTTTGTCATTGTTTATCACTCTTCTTGTGCCTTAAAAATCCAAACTTCTGTGAAAACAACCTGGTTGAAGATTTTATGGTAAACCAATTAGTTAGCAGGTGTGGTATTTTGTGAGTACTTTCATGTTCAACTATTGATTGTGATTACTAGGCTATTATAGCAATGAGCCGATGAAATTGGGAAGGAAATGAATTTTGTAAAAAGTTGGTGGACTTGATTTTCTTCTTGTAGTATGGCCTACATTACTACATTATAGTCGAGCTTCTAGCATGCCCAAGGCTTGAAATTCAAATGAACTCGAGTTTAAGTTCTGTCATTAAATGTCATATTTTTTCCCAGTCATTCCTTTTGCATGTAAAACTTTTGATGTATTTGAATTAGAGTAGCAATTCTCTGATATAACTAACTTTACGAAGTTATAAATTGCAATTATAATTAAAAATGGTTTTAAAAAACAATGCAAATAATAATGCGTTGTACACACTATGAAATAATTTATATTGTAAGCACTTGCGCTGGGCCTTATGGAAGATATAGGCCTTGAATCAGGGATCATATCTACGGATGGAAAATATTTATATTGAGTTTCTGGAAAATATATCTCATTTTTCAGAACTAAGGGTATATTATGGTTATCCCATAATTTTAATATCAAATAAAAAATAGTGAGATTGAAAGTTCATTTTTTTTCAGAACTAATGGTATATTATGGTTATCTCATAATTTTAATATTAAATAAGGGGAGTTGCGGAGCAACAAATCCCTGTCAAGAATATCTGAGTATATAAGGAGAAGGGCCAAGGACGAACAAAGGACTAGCAGGTGTTGGAACGAGTTCTTAATATTATCGAGCTTTGAGATTGCAGAAGGAAACACATAAGGAGCTTTGAGATATAAGAAGAACCAGCCTGGCGAAATGCTCACTGCACGCTGCATACAAAGCATAGAGAAGAGAGATCCTAAAAGGCCTCCTCCGTGGTGCCTCTTCATGAGATTAATAATACACAATTTAGAGGTAAATCCTCTCCCTTTTTTAAACCTCCTCAATAGTACGATACAAGATTATATACATAATTTGTCTGTCTTTTTTCAAAAACAGCAAAAGCTAGTATACCAAAAAAGAATTACTATAAGCATAGGATAATCATTTGTTTGAATAATTTTATAGCTATGAAATATTTCATGAAAAGAAAACACGAAAATAATTGGATTGCATATATCCTAGCTTTACAAGTTTTTTTTGAAGAATTTGTAGAGCTGTGAAACATTTTCATGAAAAAAAAAAACAAGAAAATAATTGGATTGCATATGCTGCGTTTACATGAAATTACATGTTGCAAAATTTCAATGAAAAATTACATAGGGTTACAGTGATATATAACGGAAGTAGATTCTTCTTGTTGAAGAAGATCCATTGAAAATACTTTTTTCCGACACAGTTGAACAATACTAAAGCCTGTTGTTATTACTTATTACTATAAACTTATTTTTTGGTGGCATTTACAATATGAACATTGGGAAACGATCGAACCGTTTACCTTTAGTCCAGGATTGATTCACATTACAGTACCACCAAAGCAAGGGAGCATTGGGAGAGGATCCATCCGTTTACCTTTCGTGAAGGATTGATTTGCTCGACATCATAGGTTGCATGCACGCTGTAAACTAAATAGGATTTTTTTTGGCGTTAGTTATTCACTATTATCAAAATAATAGTAGTTTTTTTATTTAATAAATTGTTTATAATAAAAATATTTATATTCAAATATTATTAATAAAATAATAGTATTTTTTTCTTAAAAAAAAGAAGTGAGCATTATGTGTTAAAAAGACATGATTTTTGGAAGTATTAAACAAATCCCAAAAAAATGAAGAATCCAAAAACAAACAGAGATAGAAAGTCTTGTCCAAATGTTGTGAGGAAAACCAAAATGTAAGATCAAAATATAAAGAAGGACCCAGAGCAGAGAACTGAATCCTTGATGATTTCTTCATAAAACAACCTACCAACTGGACATCCGAGAGAAGATTTTGACAGTGAATCTGCCAAAGCATTAAAATTTCTATGCACATGGAAACATTGTATCCAGGTAAAGGTGTGCTTGATGTCTGAGATCTTCTTCATCTAAGGCTGAAGATTTAGTGCATTCAACTAAGACTTTCTAGCAAACCAATCAAGAACAACTTTTGAGTCTCCTACCACCATTAATTCAAGAAAATGATTTCTCAACGCAAAGTTCAAAAGGCTCCACAACCCAAGCAACTCTGCTTTTATATTTGTACCTGATCCAACAACAAGGTGAATCTTAAAAAAATGGACCCGACTCAATTTAAGAAACACTCTAATACCACAGTTCCCTCATGCAACAACACCATCGAAAAAGCCTATCGATGTATCTCCAAAATAGGTTGGGTTCAAGATAAAATCAAAACTGTCCCCCTTAGAGAAGTAGGGAATCTCTTTTACACCCTTCATAATCCTTTAACAGAGTTCATAGTCATTCATTGAACAATTTTCGAATAAAACCACGTTTCTATACCTCCAAATTCCCCACAAAACAAAAAGAGGAACAACCTTATGTTTTGGGAAGACAAGAAACCAATTCATTAAATTATCCTTCAACAAAAACAAGTTCCAATTACTAGTTAGTTTCAAGAGCCTGCAAACCTCTTTCCAAATTTGTTGTGTAATCTCACAGGATACCAACAAATGTTGCGTGGTCTCTTCATCTTGTAGACACAAACTGCAGGCAGTGGGTCCAATGCCTCCTCTGCACATGAAATTTTCACCTGTCAAAATGCGATCGTGTAAACTTAGCCACATGAAGAGAATGAGTTTAATAGGAACCTATAGTTTCCAAAGACATGGAAACCACCACTCAGGTTCCACTTTCAAGTTTTGAGCAACCAAAGCATCATAAGCCTATTTTGCAGAAATAATTCCAGTTGATTGATTCCAAGTCCAAACAACCACATATTGTTTGTCTCTAAGAGATATCTTGCTACATCTCAACACCATTAAATAAGAATTCCATTATGTATACAAATCTTTAGCAAGACCAAGATCTTCCGGAGCTAACTAGTCCTGAGAACCAAATCTGTTTAAAATAGAATCAAAACCAATATGAGCAAGAGAGAAGACCTGTAAAGTCTTTAAAAAATGTATGAGAGCAGTCGAAAGTTTGAAAAGTGGACCACATCCAAAAAAGGGATCTTGTGCTATCAGAACCCGAGAACCATTATGAACATACCACACAAGCCATTTTTTCAACAATGGAAGAGTGTTCAAAACATTTCTCCATAAGTTTGAAGTAATAGGGAATTTGTAATTTTCCAAACGCAACCAGAAAACCACATCTAAGCCTTTTAGATATTTATTTTTTAAAGATTTTCTCCAAAGTCCAGATCCAAACAAAGCCCTCCAGAGAGACTTGACTGCTAGAGCTTGAGAAAACTAGTGGATATTATGAATACCACAACCCCCAAGATATTTAGGTCGAGATATCAAGTCCCACCTGACTAGATGGAACCTTGAAGGTTTCCTGGCCCCCTTCCAAAGGAAGTTGGAGAAAAGACCTTGAATTTTAGACAGAATTTTATTTGAGACCTTGGCTAAAGAGAACCAATAAACCAAAATATTTTGGAGAAAAGACTGCAATAAGACCAATCTACTGGCCATTGAAATCCATCTATACGTCCAATGTCCAATACGCTTCTCAATTTTATGAAGTAGCCAAAACCAGTCAAAAACCTTGTAATCATTTTCT
The DNA here is from genome assembly GCA_000966675.3 of Picea glauca. Taxonomy (NCBI): domain Eukaryota; kingdom Viridiplantae; phylum Streptophyta; class Pinopsida; order Pinales; family Pinaceae; genus Picea; species Picea glauca. Next base: position 81,407 of record JZKD02S1747497.1, read on the forward strand.
TTTAAATGGAACCCTAACATTTCAGCCCATAATACATAAATACTAAGGGGATACTGTGAGGATATTTAGACACTTAGAAGTTAGTTAAGATCTACTTGGTCTAATATGTCATTAGGTAAAAGTGTGTTTCTTTAGTATGCATTAGTATGCATTTGTAGTTAGGAAATCCGACG
>JZKD02S1747497.1:92711-104026 GCA_000966675.3 Picea glauca
TTTAAAAATGATTCGCCCAAATTCTATAGGATAAAATTATTTTACCTTAAAAAATAGCCAAAATTTTATAAAAACTATATAAAATCCTTATAAATTTGAATATTTTTACAAAAATATCACCAAACATTTATAGTTGGCATATGAAGGATTAGTAAGATTCCCCAAGGTTTCTACATTTTAAAACAAATTTCCATCCTTAACATCATCCCTGATGCCACCTAAAATAATTTGCTAATGATCTCTAAGAAAATAGATTTTCATTAGCATTAAAGTGTTTCTTACACTAGAAGCAAAAGGAAATTTCAACATAAATACTATTAAAAAAAACAAATCTCACTTTAAAATTAAAAAAACAATTTCAATATGGATAATATTCACATTGAAACCAATAAACCTTATAATCAACACTTAAATTACCTCTAATAAAAAAAAATACTTTTTAATAACATTTAATATTAAAAACCACATACCACACTCCAATATCCAATTACAATGTAACTTCTCATCTAAAAAAATTCTAGTTATTTTCATTTCATTTACAATAACCAGTTTAAAGAAAACGAGCAGCACTTCACCAATAGACGGTTGTTAGACCAAAAACAAACATATTTAAACAAAAAAACCTAACATATATTTAAATAAACAAAAGACCTAAGAACCCCATTTTCCATTGAAAGCAAGCACTAAGTATCTAAAGCCGGTAGTGGACAGCTTAGCCCACCCTCCAATAATAAAATTCAAAGGTTGGTAAAACTAGTAATTTCTTTGAACATTCAAAGCCTGAGTATTGTAAATTAAAAGGCGGTTGAACTTGAACCTCCTTTACACATTTAAAGGCGGTTGAACTTGAACCTCCTTTAAACATTAAAGGCGGATTACTTTAAATTAAAAATAAATGTTCAAAATCGCCCCGTTGTAGGAGCTTTTTCCGGTAAGATATTGCACAAATTCCACCAGTGAAATAATATTCACTTTTATATAATAATATTATTGATAGAATTTCAACTTTATCAACTCAAAACTGCAATCAATTTACATTATTAACATTAAATTTTATGCAACACATTTATCATTGAAATTTTTTCTAATTTAACAAAAGCAAAGATTTTCAATTTACTCCATTATAATTTATTTCGGTAAATCAGAGGTAAAAGTTTTCCTCTTAGAAAGCAAAGTTTAAAGTTCAGTTTTATTTTATTTTAAAGTAGTAAATGTAAGGTCTCTTATGACACCCATTGAGCATGTGCGTTCTTTAGGTGAATTTGACGATGAAATGGATAAAGAGGACAAGGAAATAAGTGATTGGTTGGGCGAATAAAGATGTTTGGGTGTGAGGAGGAGCAACTTGGGCACACGATGGTGACGTGCGACACCAAAGGGGGACACACCTTACTTGCCTTAGAATGATTAACAAAGACTTGGATTGCGTTTGGGCAAGGGCAGGGCAACTTGGGAGCATGCCCAAGGAGTGGACCCGTCTTCCCTCGACAACATGGGCGCACTGGAGAGGTTGGACGACCCCATCAACACACCCACGAGGAGTCACGACGTTCAACACAAGAAGAGCGCACAAGGAAAGGGGTGCATGCCCAAGGATGGGGCGCACCGGTCCAAGAGACGAACGGTTGATGGGTGCACGAGCTTGGATGGGTGCATTGGGTCCATAAAGGGGCGCAATAGTGGGTTGAGTGTGACGATTCGCGAAGGGGCACGACACACCCAAGATACATGATGTTTCGCACAAGTGACTCTAGGAGTCCATATAAAAGCAAGGGCACACAACCAAAGGAAGACAAAGAGCATTTTGGCAAGAGATTTGAAGAATAAGTTTGAGGCAAGTCTAAGACAACGAACTAAGGCAAAGTTGCCAAGATGGAAGACAAGTAGCGAAGAGTTGGATGCTTTGGGAGGTATTTGGGAAGTCTAGAAATGCAAATTCGTGGAGGTATGTGTGAGGCAGAACCGAAATCTGTGTTAACTTGGTGAAAGTATGTGATTTTGGGCATGTCGGAGGTGCACAGTAGGTGGTTGCGGAGATGGTTACGACATAGAGTCTTGGTGTGACGAATCTGTTCTTGAGTGTCTTGGTGAGGTGAGGCGAGTTGTTTGACTCTGTCATGTTGTAAATCGAGTCAGTAGTGCTCATGTTGTCATTGTTTCGTAATAACAAAGACTTAGTCGAGTGTTAGGCACGGTTTGTGCCACCCACACCATATATGTGTATGTATTCGTTTTGTTCCACAATTGTTCGCTTGGATGATCATATTCATGGATGCATGCTTAAATTAAGACTAAGTGTTAAATTGTGTTAACAATTGTGTAAGTAAGAAAGAGTTGCACTAGAGTAGGAGTGTGACTCGTTGATATCCTAGAACAAAGTATGGGTATGCTCTAGGTGAAGAGGCATGGTCTAGACGAAATATTCTTGGTGTGTCAAGCAATCAAGTAAAATCATCATTGTGCCATATACCCTCAAGAAGTGAATGATTGTAAGCTCTGATCAAGGGTCATGTGGAGTCGTAACAACAAAATTTAAAATTCAATTTTATTTTATTTTAAAATTTTATAATTATTCTAGTTGATTATTTTTTATTATTATGTTTTTTTAATTTTTTCAATTTTATCACACAAATATGTAGATAAAACATAATTAAAAACAATGAGTTTAATAAAAATTACTTTAGTTTAAAATAATAATAATAATAATAATAATATAGCAAAGTTTTATGTTTTATAGTTATTTTTAAAAATTATAAAAAAAATTGAAAATAATAATATCGAAAATTTGATATTAATACCCATCATAGATAGGATAGGCATTAAAGACAAGAAATCATTTTTAAGATATATTTTTTACTCACATTTACAAGGAATTCAATGAACGAGTAGATAAATTATGCAACTCTATTCAATGAACCATAGATAAATTATGTAACTCTATCTTTATAGGAAGGAATGTTGTTGGAGCAAGGAGGAATGAAAAAATTATATAACTCTATTTTTATCTGAACTATATATTGATGTTTAGAAAAAATTATGTTAACTGTTTTTCCAGTTGTGTTGGAAGTTTAGTTTATTGTATTTTGAAATGGTTTAGATTCAATGAACCATAGATAAATTATGTAACTCTATCTTTATAGGAAGGAATGTTGTTGGAGCAAGGAGGAATGAAAAAATTATATAACTCTATTTTTATCTGAACTATATATTGATGTTTAGAAAAAATTATGTTAACTGTTTTTCCAGTTGTGTTGGAAGTTTAGTTTATTGTATTTTGAAATGGTTTAGATAGACAAGGTTTTATTTGTAATTTTAGTGATATAAAGTATAAGCAAAGCAAACATGACCTAAGTAACAATATAATATATTTTTAATGGATTTTTTTAAAATAGTATCACTATCACTACCATGATATAGAAGCTTAAGGAAAACTTATAAACTTCTAAGGATAGAACCTTCCTCCTACTTTTTTCCAATCGAGCTACTAATACAACTTGTAGATGCTTGGGTTGCAAGGAATATTTGTGCAAACATTTACACAATTTTTCAATAGCATTTATGCCATAGGATAACTTATGTAGTTTTTCATTATTTGCAATTAGATTTGCCAATACACTAGAAGCTTCTTCTCCAACCTAACCAGGCTCATCAAGTAGTTAGACTGAAATAGGTAACATATTAGTCATCACCTCCCATTCTTGTGAATAGCTATAAGGGCAAGCGCATCGTACATTTGCCAAGCACATGCAAGAAAGCATTCTTGTGCGGGGAGACTTATCCTTTACTAATTTGATGATTGTAGCTAGAGCACCACCCTGTTTCACACCAATCAATATCATAGAAATTTGAGGATTATTCTTGACAAGAGCTCTTAAAGCATCTTAACAAGCCTCTCTTCTCTTGCCACTTGCATTCACGGGTTTTCCTTTTTCTTTTCTTAATCTAGATGATTGAACATGATAGTAATATAATTGAAAGGCCTATCCTTGTTACTTTCTCTATACAAATATTATTCAATAATGTACGTGATTTCAAATATTTAAGTTTTTTGATAGATCAGTTAATCTTTTACTGTGTATGGACAAGTCTGTTGTATATTTTTGTCATTTTATGACTTCATAGTTCTACAAGTCATAGTTCTTGGGGTCATTCCACAAGTCATAGCTCTAGAGGTCAAAATTATAGAGGGCATAGTTCCAGAGGTCATAGTTCCTCAGGTCATAGTTCATGGGGTCATAGTTCCATAGGTTATAGTTCCACAGGTCATAGTTCCACTGGTCATAGTTCCACAGGTCATAATTCTTGGGGTCATTCCACAGGTCATAGTTCCATGATTCAAAGTTCCAAAGGGTCTAGTTCTGGAGGTCATAGTTCCATGGGTCATAGTTCTATGGGCCAAAGGTCAAAATTCCAAAGGTCGTAGTTCAACGGGTCATAGTTCCACGGGTCATAGTTCCACAATCCATAGCTCTGAGGGTCATAGTTCCACATGCCATAGTTCATGGGATCATCCCATAGGTCATAGTTCTAGAGATCAAATTTCCATAGGGCGTAGTTCCAGAGGTCATAGTTCCAAAGGTCGTAGTTTCATAGGCCATAATTCCACAAGTCATAGTTCTTGGAGTCACAGTTCCAAAGGTCATAGTTCCAGAGGGTGTAGTTCTAGAGGTCGTAGTTCCAAAGGTCATAGTTCCAAGTCATAGTTCCTGGAGTCACAGTTCCAAAGGTCATAGTTCCAGAGGGCGTAGTTCTAGAGGTCGTAGTTCTAGAGGTCATAGTTCCATGGGTCATAGTTCATGGGGTCACAGTTCCAAAGGTCATAGTTCCAGAGGTCATAGCTCCACAGGTCATAGTTCTTAGGGTCATAGTTCCAAAGGTCATAGTTTCACGAATCATAGTTCCTAGGGTCATGGTTCTAGGGGTCATAGTTCAGGGGGTCATAGTTCCACAAGTCATAGTTCCACAGATCATAATTCCAGAGGTCATAGTTCCACGGGTCATAGTTCCCGAGATCACAGTTCCACGGGTCATAGTTCCCGGGGTCATAGTTCCAGATGTCATAGTTCCATGGGTCACAGTTCTTGGGGTCACAGTTCCAGGGGTCATAGTTCCACAGTTCATAGTTCTTGGGTCATAGTTCCACAGGTCATAGTTCCATAGGCCATAGTTCCTGGGGTCACAGTTCGAGAGGTCAGTTCCACGGGTCATAGTTCTCGAGCTCACAGTTCGAGAGGTCATAGTTACATAGGTAATAGTTCATGGGGTCATAGCTCCAGAGGTCATAGTTCCATAGTTCAAAGTTCCAAAGGGCGTAGTTCCAGGGGTCATAGTTCTCGGGGTCATAGTTCCAGGGGTCATAGTTCCCAGGTTCATAGTTCCAAAGGTCATAGTTCCATAGGTCATAGTTCCATGGGTCATAGTTCCTAGGGTCATAGTTCCAGAGGTCATGGTTCCATAGGTCATAGTTCCTAGCGTCATAATTCCATAAGTCATAGTTCCATAAGTCATAGTTCCATAGGTCATTCCACCGAACATAAATTTCTAGATGGTGTAATTCTAGAGGTCATAGTTCCAAAGGGTGTAGTTCCAGAGGTCATAGTTCCATGGGTCATAGTTCCTGGGGTCACAGTTCCATAGGTCATATTTCCATAAGTCATTCCATAGGTCATTCCACAGGTCATAAAGTTATAGAGGGCCTAGTTCCAGAGGTCATAGTTCTAGAGTTCAAAGTTCCAAAGGCATATTTCCATAGGTCATAAAAACATTATTTTTGAACAAATTACCTTGATATTAGCTTTGAAAGCACTACAAACTATAGCTCAAATTAAAGGGAGAAAAGCTTCAAATGGTGTAGCCAAAACATGCACCTTTTATGGCCATCTTCAACAGACTTTCAACACAATGTAATATGTTGTTGTCCAGGCACAATCACAGTCTCTTATATTTCAAATGTAATCCAAATTCAGGGGAAAGAAAACCACATATCATCATTGCAAAAACTACATGCTTTTGAACTGGTAAGAGTATAAGCAATGCCCACCATGCATTATAGCATATTTGTATATGGGTCTAAAACCACGGGAGAAACAATGTGGGGCATTTCTCACAGACATCTATTTTTGGCTGAAAGTTTATTTATTGAGATCGTATACTGGGGAATTCCTCACCTTGATACATTGCACAAATTCTCAGAGATTATATAAACATATAAGAAAAGTATATAGGAAAGTCTTGAAATATTTCAGAGCATAACAATCTCACATTATCAGGTAAACAACTTTCCCTTTATTTCAATATAGGAGAGTCTTGAAGTCTTGAACCATCATCCATGGGAATCGCATAAATGAAACTGGAAATGCACAAATAGTTTTAATAGACTATGCACCTACCCACCACTGGGGCTGGTCATGTCATTTTCTAGTTCAATAAGTCAATGTTGTTGAATCTTCAATTTTTTTAACAATGCTGCTAGACCAAAAATGGCTTTCAACTATCAACAATCTGCACAAAAAAATATTCCATCTAGGCCAAGATATAAGTTTATGTCCTGGAATGTGGAATGTGATGGTCTTCTTTAGTTTTGACTGCGACATTCTACATTGGCCATGTTCATCCGAATTGAATATATCATTAAATAATTGAAGATTTTCAAATTCCATTATTTTAAAAATAATTCCATTTCCTCCACGTTCTTGATTTTATTGCTCCTCCAAGGGGTTAAAAATCATGTTCAATACTCCACTTTCTTAATGTGTCTATCTCAGTGCTTACACCATATGCATAAATGACTAAATTTGACTTATGGAACTTTGAACTCGAGAACTTTGAACTCAGGAACTACGACCTCAAAAACTTTGACTTCAAGAACTATGACCTCACGAACTTTGACCTTAGAAAATTTAACCTTAAGAATTATGAACTCAAGAACTATGACCTTAGGAAATTTGACCTTACGAATTATGACCTCAAGAACTATGACTTCTGGAACTATGACCTAAAAAAATTTAACCTCAAGAACATTGACCTCAAGAACTATGACCACAAGAACTTTGATTTGAGGAAGTATGACTTCAGGAACTATGACCTAAAGAAATTTTACCTTAAGAACAATGACTTTAGGAAATATGACCTGAGTAACTTTGGCCTCAGGAACTATGACCTTGGGAACTTTGACCTCAGCAACTTTGATCTTACCAACTTTGATTTCAGGAAATTTAACATTAGCAAATATAGGTCATAGTTCCACAGGTCATAGTTACATAGGTAATAGTTCCATAGGTCATATTTCCATAGGTTATAATTCCACGGGCCAGAGGTCAAATTTCCAGAGGTCATAGTTCCACGGGTCGTAGTTCTTGGGGTCAGAGTTCCATAGGTCATAGTTCCCGAGGTCATAGTTCCACAGGTCATAGTTCCACGGGTAAAAGTTCCCAAGGTCAAAGTTTCTTAGGGCATAGTTCCTAAGGTCACAGTTGTCGAGGTCAAAGTTTTCGAGGTTAAAGTTACTGAGGTTAAAATTCCTGAGATCATAATTCCCAAGGTCATAGTTCTCGAGGTTAGCTTGCAAAGTTAAATTTCCTGAGGTCATAATTCCCAAGGTGAAATTTCCTAAGGTGAAAGTTCTCAAGGTCATAGCTCCTGATGTTAAATTTCCTTAAGTCATAATTCCTAAGGTCAAAGTTTCTAAGACCATAGTTCCTGAACTCAAAGTTCTTCAGGTCAAATTTCTTGAGGTCAAAGTTCATCGGGTCATAGTTCCTAAGGTCATAGTTCCTCAAGTCAAATTTCCTGAGGTCATAGCCGTTGATGTCAAATTTCCCAAGGTAATAGTTGTTGAGGTCAAAGTTCCTAAGGTCATAGTTCCTATGGTTAAATTTCTTGAGGTCATAGTTCCTGAAGTGATAGTTCTTGAGGTATAATATGAGTAATATGAGTTCCCAATCTCCTCATGTGAGATATAAAAATAACACAATGTTGATCTCCTCGTAACACATCAAATATAGAAGATTACACGGGCATTCATGGGGTGCTAATGATGCAACTAGAAATCAATTGTGTCTTAGCGATGGTGCAACATGCGACCCATAGCACCTTGCTAGGCATTCAAGGCATGATCTCCCTCCAAATATATGAAATCCAACATAGAAGCACGAGTCTCAGCATGACAACATCAATAGGTCCTTCATGTGTCTCTAAGGTCACAAATAGAACTATGATACAAGTGGCCATGAGGCCAAACACCGAAGGTATCATCGACAAATCAAAACCAACATTTGAGTTTAATATAAAAGAAATTCTAATATAATCCCTCAAAATGTTCAATAAAAATGTTGGCAACCACTAGGGATAAGGAATAAACCATAGTTGTACCTTCAATTTGTTCATGGTAGGTCCCCTAAAAGGTGAAAACAATTGAAGTGAGGTAGATTTGAATGAGGTGAAGGGTTTTCGAGTCAACTGGTTTGGATATAAGTGTCAGGGCTTCTGGGATATGAATTTTGGTGAAAAGGTAGACAACATCAAAACAAACCATGATGTCCTATTCATGCAAGTGAATATACCGAGTTTTTTTTAATAAAATCATACGAGTCTTTAATAAAGGAGGGAGTTTTTCCAATAAAAGTTTGAAGCTTCTCAACAAAAAAACATGTGAGGGCATATGTGGGAGCTCCTATAGCGCTAACTATAGGTTTAAGGGAAATGTATTTTTTATTAATTTATGGTTGCCCATAGATCATGGGGGTTTGGGGGTTATGAAGAATAAGACATTTACGAACCAAAGGGTCTAGAGAAGATTGGACGGGTTTGGTAACAAAGTTTGTTATGGCATTGATCGGGTTCTTTGAGAGAGGTTTAATATATGAAGAAGATGAAAGTAAGTATAGAAATTTGGATTCATACTCAAAGGTGTTCATAACGACTATGTTATTACCTTTATCAACTTTTAAAATAATGATACTAGGGTTATTATTAAAAAGACGAATAGATTGAACTTCTTTAGATAGATTGGGTTTAGGGTGTTTGGAAGGACAAATAATTCTACCACATTCTTGCCAAATCTCTTTAGCTTCATGTGTGGGAAGATGATGTGTTATGGATTTAATGGAGCATAGTACATCTTCGACAACAATTCATTGGGGAGAAAGCGCAAAGTTAGAGCCTTTTTCTAGAATATGGATTCAAGGCGGGTCTAAATCAATTGAGGATATATTTATTACCATTGATGGATAGGAAATGGGAGAGTGGCAAGGTAGGTTTTAAGAGGGAAAATAGGTAATGGTGATAAAATTGTTATTTGTAGGTAGAGGGTTCAATGGGTTAATAAGGACCATGTTAGTATTGTATTTATTATTAGTATTGAAGGATAATTGTGCGTTATTATTGATAATGGAAGGTGAGTTGAATTATTAATAGAGACATCCAATTCAAAAGATGAAATTGTGTTTTCATTTTCAAACAAAAGTGAGATAATGTTTTCATTGGAAAGCGAAGGTGGAGTAAGGTTGGGGGAGCAATATTAAATGTGAGGATTGGAATCATTAAGGGAAAGTGCTTGAGGTGAGCTATTGACAAGGGAAGAGCTAAGAAAAAGTCCACAGAGGACATGATTTGGCATTAGAGTTGAAAGGTAATGAAGGTGGATTCAAGTGAGAAGAAGGAATAACATTATGAGAAGTAGAGAATTCATTGGTGGGTCGGTGAGAGGTTGCAAGATGGAAATGTTGAGGTCGTGTGATATTTAGCCGAGAGTTCAAAGTTAGTCATCATGATGTTGAATTTTACAAAATTAAACTATGTAAGAGATTTATATTGTCCAATATTTTGAGTGGAGACTCCACCCATCCTTAGAGACACAAAGATGAAAATGATTATAGAAAATATTGTTGGGTTGATAAATTATAGAGAAAGGATAAAGGATAACCACTCTAAAAGAGAGTATAAAATTGTTTTCAAGAGACGATTGAAAATTAAAAATGTCAATTGTAATATTAATAAAGAATGAAGGGATAAATAAAGGAGAAGAATAAATTAAAATGATTAAATTACACATTGGGCCACAATACCAAACAAGTGTTGCAAGGCAATGTAGTCCCTGCTTTTTGTGGGTTTGAAAATTCATAATAATAATGATTTAAAATTAAATAAAATTAAATTATATAAACTGTAAAACTAAAGAAAAAAAGGTAAATTTTTTTAATGTTTTTTATATTATTAATTAGATTTGAAAATTGATAAAAGAAGTAAAGTTTAATCATCTCACTTACAAAGAACGAGTAAGGATATTTAATATTAAATTAACAATTTTAATTAAATATAAAAATAAATTAATTTTATAGATATTTAATATTGTAAATAAATTTTATGGATATTTTATAAAATTTTAATATTGCATCTCCACCGTCAATAAATTATAGTAATCGACCTGGCAACCACTTTTTGCACATTCAATGACGTTTCAATTAACCAGTTCGTCAGCGGAAGTGAATTAGAAGAGTGACTGAAACTTAAATGCAGTACGCTCTGTTGTGAAGGCCGTAGTGGATAGGAGAAGGAAATTACAATATCATTATTTTGATCACTCAACATTTTTGTTAAACTAGAAAATCTATTTATTGTGTAATTAATTTTATACATTGAATGACAAAAGCTTGCAATAAGACATCAAAGATATTAACCAATTAAAATTTAAAAAAATATGTTTTTTTATTATTTAAATATATATATATATATATATATATATATATATATATATTGATTTCCTATGTTACACATTGAATATAGCACACAAATTTAAAATCATCAAGAAACTAATACAGAGTCAAACAAACTCATTGTTATAGTCACAGGCCTTTGGCAGGGACTAATAAGAGAATATAAAATTTATAATTAAATAGTAAAAAAAATGATTAAAAAGGTGAGGCAAAGAGACAACAATGAAAAGACAGGAAAAGGGAGAAATGGAGGAAATAAAATTTTAGCAATCTTTTTATAATACATTCTTTTACCATGTATTATGATTTTTATATTTGACTAATTCTACAAATCTTATATTTGATTTTAATCATTTTTTTTTATTATATACTTTAATTTTTGTTAAAAAAAATCATTATAATTTTGATATAATGTGTATTTGAGTTTAATATTTTTTATTAAATATTTTTATTTTTATTATAATTTTTCTTATAGATTATAATTTTATTGATGATGATGATGATGATGATGATTAACGTCCACTAAGACCTAATTGGTCTATCAGACCTTAAGAGGGTAAGTGATTACTTTTGATTCTTTAGAATTTTGTTTCTGTGCTCGAA